>JAXIVJ010004287.1:52500-84517 GCA_036785665.1 Chirona hameri | reverse complement strand
GCGCACACTCAGGAAGAAGATCGGTACACTCGCCTCCTATAACGGCTTTCCATACTCAGTCTTCAGGCGCACACTCAGGGAGAAGGTCGGTACACTCGCCTCCTATAACGGCTATCCATACTCAGTCTTCAGGCGCACACTCAGGGAGAAGGTCGGTACACTCGCCTCCTATAACGGCTTTCCATACTCAGTCTTCAGGCGCACACTCAGGGAGAAGGTCGGTACACTCGCCTCCTATAACGGCTATCCATACTCAGTCTTCAGGCGCACACTCAGGGAGAAGGTCGGTACACTCGCCTCCTATAACGGCTATCCATACTCAGTCTTCAGGCGCACACTCAGGGAGAAGGTCGGTACACTCGCCTCCTATAACGGCTATCCATACTCAGTCTTCAGGCGCACACTCAGGGAGAAGGTCGGTACACTCGCCTCCTATAACGGCTATCCATACTCAGTCTTCAGGCGCACACTCAGGGAGAAGGTCGGTACACTCGCCTCCTATAACGGCTATCCATACTCAGTCTTCAGGCGCACACTCAGGGAAGAAGGTCGGTACACTCGCCTCCTATAACGGCTATCCATACTCAGTCTTCAGGCGCACACTCAGGGAGAAGGTCGGTACACTCGCCTCCTATAACGGCTATCCATACTCAGTCTTCAGGCGCACACTCAGGGAGAAGGTCGGTACACTCGCCTCCTATAACGGCTATCCATACTCAGTCTTCAGGCGCACACTCAGGAAGAAGGTCGGTACACTCGCCTCCTATAACGGCTATCCATACTCAGTCTTCAGGCGCACACTCAGGGAGAAGGTCGGTACACTCGCCTCCTATAACGGCTATCCATACTCAGTCTTCAGGCGCACACTCAGGGAGAAGGTCGGTACACTCGCCTCCTATAACGGCTATCCATACTCAGTCTTCAGGCGCACACTCAGGGAGAAGGTCGGTACACTCGCCTCCTATAACGGCTATCCATACTCAGTCTTCAGGCGCACACTCAGGGAGAAGGTCGGTACACTCGCCTCCTATAACGGCTATCCATACTCAGTCTTCAGGCGCACACTCAGGGAGAAGGTCGGTACACTCGCCTCCTATAACGGCTATCCATACTCAGTCTTCAGGCGCACACTCAGGGAGAAGGTCGGTACACTCGCCTCCTATAACGGCTATCCATACTCAGTCTTCAGGCGCACACTCAGGGAGAAGGTCGGTACACTCGCCTCCTATAACGGCTATCCATACTCAGTCTTCAGGCGCACACTCAGGGAGAAGGTCGGTACACTCGCCTCCTATAACGGCTATCCATACTCAGTCTTCAGGCGCACACTCAGGGAGAAGGTCGGTACACTCGCCTCCTATAACGGCTATCCATACTCAGTCTTCAGGCGCACACTCAGGGAGAAGGTCGGTACACTCGCCTCCTATAACGGCTATCCATACTCAGTCTTCAGGCGCACACTCAGGAAGAAGGTCGGTACACTCGCCTCCTATAACGGCTATCCATACTCAGTCTTCAGGCGCACACTCAGGAGAAGGTCGGTACACTCGCCTCCTATAACGGCTATCCATACTCAGTCTTCAGGCGCACACTCAGGAGAAGGTCGGTACACTCGCCTCCTATAACGGCTATCCATACTCAGTCTTCAGGCGCACACTCAGGAAGAAGGTCGGTACACTCGCCTCCTATAACGGCTATCCATACTCAGTCTTCAGGCGCACACTCAGGGAGAAGGTCGGTACACTCGCCTCCTATAACGGCTATCCATACTCAGTCTTCAGGCGCACACTCAGGAAGAAGGTCGGTACACTCGCCTCCTATAACGGCTATCCATACTCAGTCTTCAGGCGCACACTCAGGGAGAAGGTCGGTACACTCGCCTCCTATAACGGCTATCCATACTCAGTCTTCAGGCGCACACTCAGGAGAAGGTCGGTACACTCGCCTCCTATAACGGCTATCCATACTCAGTCTTCAGGCGCACACTCAGGGAGAAGGTCGGTACACTCGCCTCCTATAACGGCTTTCCATACTCAGTCTTCAGGCGCACACTCAGGGAGAAGGTCGGTACACTCGCCTCCTATAACGGCTATCCATACTCAGTCTTCAGGCGCACACTCAGGGAGAAGGTCGGTACACTCGCCTCCTATAACGGCTTTCCATACTCAGTCTTCAGGCGCACACTCAGGGAGAAGGTCGGTACACTCGCCTCCTATAACGGCTATCCATACTCAGTCTTCAGGCGCACACTCGGGGAGAAGGTCGGTACACTCGCCTCCTATAACGGCTATCCATACTCAGTCTTCAGGCGCACACTCAGGGAGAAGGTCGGTACACTCGCCTCCTATAACGGCTATCCATACTCAGTCTTCAGGCGCACACTCAGGAAGAAGGTCGGTACACTCGCCTCCTATAACGGCTATCCATACTCAGTCTTCAGGCGCACACTCAGGGAGAAGGTCGGTACACTCGCCTCCTATAACGGCTATCCATACTCAGTCTTCAGGCGCACACTCAGGAAGAAGGTCGGTACACTCGCCTCCTATAACGGCTATCCATACTCAGTCTTCAGGCGCACACTCAGGGAGAAGGTCGGTACACTCGCCTCCTATAACGGCTATCCATACTCAGTCTTCAGGCGCACACTCAGGGAGAAGGTCGGTACACTCGCCTCCTATAACGGCTATCCATACTCAGTCTTCAGGCGCACACTCAGGAAGAAGGTCGGTACACTCGCCTCCTATAACGGCTATCCATACTCAGTCTTCAGGCGCACACTCAGGAAGAAGGTCGGTACACTCGCCTCCTATAACGGCTATCCATACTCAGTCTTCAGGCGCACACTCGGGGAGAAGGTCGGTACACTCGCCTCCTATAACGGCTTTCCATACTCAGTCTTCAGGCGCACACTCAGGGAGAAGGTCGGTACACTCGCCTCCTATAACGGCTATCCATACTCAGTCTTCAGGCGCACACTCGGGGAGAAGGTCGGTACACTCGCCTCCTATAACGGCTATCCATACTCAGTCTTCAGGCGCACACTCAGGGAGAAAGTCGGTACACTCGCCTCCTATAACGGCTATCCATACTCAGTCTTCAGGCGCACACTCAGGAAGAAGGTCGGTACACTCGCCTCCTATAACGGCTATCCATACTCAGTCTTCAGGCGCACACTCAGGGAGAAGGTCGGTACACTCGCCTCCTATAACGGCTATCCATACTCAGTCTTCAGGCGCACACTCAGGAAGAAGGTCGGTACACTCGCCTCCTATAACGGCTATCCATACTCAGTCTTCAGGCGCACACTCAGGGAGAAGGTCGGTACACTCGCCTCCTATAACGGCTATCCATACTCAGTCTTCAGGCGCACACTCAGGGAGAAGGTCGGTACACTCGCCTCCTATAACGGCTATCCATACTCAGTCTTCAGGCGCACACTCAGGAAGAAGGTCGGTACACTCGCCTCCTATAACGGCTATCCATACTCAGTCTTCAGGCGCACACTCAGAAAGAAGGTCGGTACACTCGCCTCCTATAACGGCTATCCATACTCAGTCTTCAGGCGCACACTCAGGGAGAAGGTCGGTACACTCGCCTCCTATAACGGCTATCCATACTCAGTCTTCAGGCGCACACTCAGGAAGAAGGTCGGTACACTCGCCTCCTATAACGGCTATCCATACTCAGTCTTCAGGCGCACACTCAGGGAGAAGGTCGGTACACTCGCCTCCTATAACGGCTATCCATAATCAGTCTTCAGGCGCACACTCAGGAAGAAGGTCGGTACACTCGCCTCCTATAACGGCTATCCATACTCAGTCTTCAGGCGCACACTCAGGGAGAAGGTTGGTACACTCGCCTCCTATAACGGCTATCCATACTCAGTCTTCAGGCGCACACTCAGGGAGAAGGTCGGTACACTCGCCTCCTATAACGGCTATCCATACTCAGTCTTCAGGCGCACACTCAGGAAGAAGGTCGGTACACTCGCCTCCTATAACGGCTTTCTATACTCAGTCTTCAGGCGCACACTCAGGAAGAAGGTCGGTACACTCGCCTCCTATAACGGCTATCCATACTCAGTCTTCAGGCGCACACTCAGGAAGAAGGTCGGTACACTCGCCTCCTATAACGGCTTTCCATACTCAGTCTTCAGGCGCACACTCAGGAAGAAGGTCGGTACACTCGCCTCCTATAACGGCTATCCATACTCAGTCTTCAGGCGCACACTCGGGGAGAAGGTCGGTACACTCGCCTCCTATAACGGCTATCCATACTCAGTCTTCAGGCGCACACTCAGGGAGAAAGTCGGTACACTCGCCTCCTATAACGGCTATCCATACTCAGTCTTCAGGCGCACACTCAGGAAGAAGGTCGGTACACTCGCCTCCTATAACGGCTATCCATACTCAGTCTTCAGGCGCACACTCAGGGAGAAGGTCGGTACACTCGCCTCCTATAACGGCTATCCATACTCAGTCTTCAGGCGCACACTCAGGAAGAAGGTCGGTACACTCGCCTCCTATAACGGCTATCCATACTCAGTCTTCAGGCGCACACTCAGGAAGAAGGTCGGTACACTCGCCTCCTATAACGGCTATCCATACTCAGTCTTCAGGCGCACACTCAGGGAGAAGGTCGGTACACTCGCCTCCTATAACGGCTATCCATACTCAGTCTTCAGGCGCACACTCAGGAAGAAGGTCGGTACACTCGCCTCCTATAACGGCTATCCATACTCAGTCTTCAGGCGCACACTCAGGGAGAAGGTCGGTACACTCGCCTCCTATAACGGCTATCCATACTCAGTCTTCAGGCGCACACTCAGGAAGAAGGTCGGTACACTCGCCTCCTATAACGGCTATCCATACTCAGTCTTCAGGCGCACACTCAGGGAGAAGGTCGGTACACTCGCCTCCTATAACGGCTATCCATACTCAGTCTTCAGGCGCACACTCAGGGAGAAGGTCGGTACACTCGCCTCCTATAACGGCTATCCATACTCAGTCTTCAGGCGCACACTCAGGAAGAAGGTCGGTACACTCGCCTCCTATAACGGCTTTCCATACTCAGTCTTCAGGCGCACACTCAGGAAGAAGGTCGGTACACTCGCCTCCTATAACGGCTATCCATACTCAGTCTTCAGGCGCACACTCAGGAAGAAGGTCGGTACACTCGCCTCCTATAACGGCTTTCCATACTCAGTCTTCAGGCGCACACTCAGGAAGAAGGTCGGTACACTCGCCTCCTATAACGGCTATCCATACTCAGTCTTCAGGCGCACACTCAGGAAGAAGGTCGGTACACTCGCCTCCTATAACGGCTATCCATACTCAGTCTTCAGGCGCACACTCAGGGAGAAGGTCGGTACACTCGCCTCCTATAACGGCTATCCATACTCAGTCTTCAGGCGCACACTCAGGAAGAAGGTCGGTACACTCGCCTCCTATAACGGCTATCCATACTCAGTCTTCAGGCGCACACTCAGGGAGAAGGTCGGTACACTCGCCTCCTATAACGGCTATCCATACTCAGTCTTCAGGCGCACACTCAGGAAGAAGGTCGGTACACTCGCCTCCTATAACGGCTATCCATACTCAGTCTTCAGGCGCACACTCAGGAAGAAGGTCGGTACACTCGCCTCCTATAACGGCTTTCCATACTCAGTCTTCAGGCGCACACTCAGGGAGAAGGTCGGTACACTCGCCTCCTATAACGGCTATCCATACTCAGTCTTCAGGCGCACACTCGGGGAGAAGGTCGGTACACTCGCCTCCTATAACGGCTATCCATACTCAGTCTTCAGGCGCACACTTAGGAAGAAGGTCGGTACACTCGCCTCCTATAACGGCTATCCATACTCAGTCTTCAGGCGCACACTCGGGGAGAAGGTCGGTACACTCGCCTCCTATAACGGCTATCCATACTCAGTCTTCAGGCGCACACTCAGGGAGAAGGTCGGTACACTCGCCTCCTATAACGGCTATCCATACTCAGTCTTCAGGCGCACACTCAGGAAGAAGGTCGGTACACTCGCCTCCTATAACGGCTATCCATACTCAGTCTTGAGGCGCACACTCAGGGAGAAGGTCGGTACACTCGCCTCCTATAACGGCTATCCATACTCAGTCTTCAGGCGCACACTCAGGAATAAGGTCGGTACACTCGCCTCCTATAACGGCTATCCATACTCAGTCTTCAGGCGCACACTCAGGAAGAAGGTCGGTACACTCGCCTCCTATAACGGCTATCCATACTCAGTCTTCAGGCGCACACTCAGGGAGAAGGTCGGTACACTCGCCTCCTATAACGGCTATCCATACTCAGTCTTCAGGCGCACACTCAGGAAGAAGGTCGGTACACTCGCCTCCTATAACGGCTATCCATACTCAGTCTTCAGGCGCACACTCAGGAAGAAGGTCGGTACACTCGCCTCCTCCTACGACGTGTTATGGTGCGTGACATGTTTACTGGATGGATTGAAATAACACTTGCCAACCGACACCTTATGATCAGTATGTTGATAATGGTTATGTCAGCGTCATAAAGTAGCAATGCTGTGCTCCGTCTCCGTTAGTTTGTGGAGGTGCTGTGTTCCCTGTGTTCAGTTTGGGAGGGTTCTGTGTTCCCTGCAGGGTGGGAATTCGACTTCTTTTTTTTGTGTGGAGGAGTACATATCTTCGCAAACAAAGAGTACAAAAATAACCTGATGGTAGGCCAAAAATAAGAAATACTGATATACTAATGAATAATGATGAATGATGATAAACTACAAAACTAAATTCCCCAGATCAAAATGTGCTGACAATTCTTGGTAGGTACCTATGTACTCATGCAGAAAAGCAATGTATACCTACGTAAGCACACATTTTCTTTTTCAGGACAACAATTCAGAACAATGCCAGAAAACCGTTACATGGGGCCTGGCGGTCATAACCATGAAATGTGTCCATGTAATTTAAGTCACCTTTTAGTTTTTTCTTCTTCTTCCCAGTCTGGCTATGGCCCACCCGAATAGCATTTCAAATCACGAACTGACCTTCATATATAATTCAAATGATTTGAATGCTACACAAACAAAATACCCACCGTGAGGTCAACTCACAATAATCACAACAACTGACGTGTGCGTGGCGTGTGCGTCACCAACAAACAATGACAAAGGATGTAGTTTCGCTACTCGCTACTATTCTATGAGCGAATGGCAAAACGGCACGGGTACAAGCGAGCTAACGGCTATCCAACTGGTCCAGCTCTCCATCAAGCTAGTCGATTGGTAAAAACCGAATAGGCTTCTGACGTCACAAATGTGAGTCGCCATGTTACGGAGATAACAGCATCCCAGGGCGTTTCGCCGTCGGCAAAGTAATTGCTACTCTTTTACAGAGTACTTGTTCTCTTTTTGGTGCTTGAAGATAGTAATGGTGGGGTATTTGGTGTAGGTCACACTGTGTTGTGGCATAGGGACCTACTCTAATTACATTTGTACTCCCTATAGTTGTACTCTCGTCATTCTCTCAGGTCGATATCTCCGGAACCGGTCCACGCAGCGCCATGAAATTTGGCACAGCTATTGATACATCTCCTTTGCATCTTCTGACTAAATTTGATGTCTTGGTCATGTTAGGTCAGGTCACCAGGTCACGTTAAGTGACCCTACCTCCAAAACAAATCAGAGCCCTACCACAGACAGAGTTTTGGAACGATCGATTTGAAACTCATGGGGTATGATGAGATCATCAGGATCTACAATTCGGCTATCTCTATTTTTATAAAGAAAATCAAGGACTAATGACCAAATCAGTCAGGGGCGGGTCTAGCCGTGGGTGGGTGGGGCAAATCCAGTGGCATATTTTCAAAAAGTTGTTGAGCGGGGGAGGAGGGGTAGCGGGCCGTCAGCCGTCAAGTTGTTGACCCGGGGGGGGGGGGGGGGAGGGGGTAGCAGACCGTCAGCCGGCAGCGATCTATTCCCCGGCCTCTCCGCTGTGGCTGTTATGTTGCGATGTTACGATAAAATAATTGCCGAAACTCTTTACCGATTGCGACGCTTTCAGCGCAAATAACCCGCGTGAAAGGCACGGTGGAGATGTTTGCTGACAGTGTTTGCCTTGTGAGTTGGGTTTGTTCAAGGTAACTTTATAACTTTGTTTGTACTAACTTTGTTTGGTTTGTTAACAGTTCAAGTTGGGACTTGGGTTGTCTTTGTCTAAGCTTTTATTGTAATCCAGTGGCAGTGGGTGGATGGAGGTAATTGTGGTGTTGGCTACAATTCAGTCCAACTTTGCAATGCATTGCAGTCAGTGACAGTGTGGCTAGATTTGGAATCTGGATTTACTAAAACCAAGTCTTCAGTTTTCCATCATCTCATGTATTTCAGCAAAGAGAAAAGAAGGTTGTTACATTGATATTTGATCATGCATGTTTACATATGTTTATGCTGAAACAGCTTCATGTCAAGCCAAGGTTTGAACAGATCTTTGTTGATCTCGATGGATGATATCCACGTTGATGTCCTTGTTCTTATATTGTTGTCCTTCACTTCTCACTTCTGACTTTGAACTTAGATTCTTCCTGTTGCTGTAGGCAGTAAGCATCTCCCAGCTAGAAGTCAACCTTTTATGAACAGGTTTTCTCTGCACCAAACACATTTATTAGTTAATAAACAATACATATTTCTTAGGAGTTAAAAAAAAAAAATTGACCAAAAAATTGAAGAAGAAAAAATTTGAAAAATTGACAATTTGGGAGTACAAAATGTGTTTGATGGCTATGGAACCAACAAGCATGAACTTTTCCAACACTGGTTCCTTGTGTTCAGTTTATGGAGGTGCTGTGTTTCCCAGTGTTCAGTTTGTGAGGGTTCTGTGTTCCCTGTGTTCAGGTTGTGAGGGTTCTGTGTTCCCTGTGTTCAGTTTGTGAGGGTTATGTGTTCCTTGTGTTCAGTTCGTGGGGTGCTGTGTTCCATGTGTTCAGTGTGTGAGGGTTCTGTGTTCCCTGTGTTCAGTTTGTGAGGGTTCTGCGTTCCCTGTGTTCAGTTTGTGAGGGTTCTGTGTTCCCTGTGTTCAGTTTATGGAGGTGCTGTGTTCCCTGTGTTCAGTTTGTGGAGGTGCTGTGCTCCCTGTGTTCAGGTTGTGAGGGTTATGTGTTCCCTGTGTTCAGTTTGCGAGGGTTGTGTTCCCTGTGTTCAGTTTGTGGAGGTGCTGTGTTCCTTGTGTTCAGTTCGTGGGGTGCTGTGTTCCCTGTGTTCAGTTTGTGGAGGTGCTGTGTTCCCTGTGTTCAGTTCGTGGGGTGATGTGTTCCCTGTGTTCAGTTTGTGGGGTGCTGTGTTCCCTGTGTTCGGTTTGTGGAGGTGCTGTGTTCCCTGTGTTCAGTTTGTGGAGGTGTTCTGTTCCCTGTGTTCAGTTTGTTAGGTGCTGTGTTCCCTGTGTTCAGTTTGTGGGGGGATGTGTTCCCTGTGTTCAGTTTGTGAGGGTTATGTGTTCCCTGTGTTCGGTTTGTGGAGGTGCTGTGCTCCCTGTGTTCAGTTTGTTGGGTGATGTGTTCCCTGTGTTCCGTTCGTGGGGTGCTGTGTTCCCTGTGTTCAGTTTGTGGATGTGCTGTGTTCCCTGTGTTCAGTTTGTTGGGTGATGTGTTCCCTGTGTTCAGTTCGTGGGGTGCTGTTTTCCCTGTGTTCGGTTTGTGGAGGTGCTGTGTTCCCTGTGCTCAGTTGGTGAGTGTTCTGTGTGCCCTGTGTTCAGTTTGTGGAGGTGCCAGAGATCGAGAAGGAGGTGAAGCGGCTGCTGCGGATGGATAACGAGGCCGTCCAGGTGCGGCACGAGGTCGTCGACGAGGAGAAGAAGCTCAAGGACGACTCCGGACTGCCCACTGTGGCCAGTATCAAGGAAGAACTCGGTACGTACACACAACTGACGGATGCAAAGGGAACGCCGCGCGGGGCCACGCTTGAAATGCGCTGAGCATATTATACGATACCATGCATGATGATGTTGGGAGGACCAAGGTTCATCATGGAAAGTGTCACGGGTTTAATAACGGTCTGAATTTCAACATACCAGCATGGCTCCGGCCGACAGTTAATATGGTTTCCGTATATGCTATGAATGTGGTGTACATACTAGGAAATTGTATCTATCAATATAGTCCTTTCTGGAAGTCAGGGAAGTTTGTCTATCAATATAGTCCTTTCTGGAAGTCAGGGAAGTTTGTCTATCAATATAGTCCTTTCTGGAAGTCAGGGAAGTTTGTCTATCAATATAGTCCTTTCTGGAAGTCAGGGAAGTTTGTCTATCAATATAGTCCTTTCTGGAAGTCAGGGAAGTTTGTCTATCAATATAGTCCTTTCTGGAAGTCAGGGAAGTTTGTCTATCAATATAGTCCTTTCTGGAAGTCAGGGAAGTTTGTCTATCAATATAGTCCTTTCTGGAAGTCAGGGAAGTTTGTCTATCAATATAGTCCTTTCTGGAAGTCAGGGAAGTTTGTCTATCAATATAGTCCTTTCTGGAAGTCGGGGAAGTTTGTCTATCAATATAGTCCTTTCTGGAAGTCACCCTGTGTGCCGACATTTAACCAGCTACTGTGCTCCGCCTGCGCTGGTCCCTGTGGGGTGTTTGGTATGACTGGTGAGCCGGGCTGCCGCTCTCCTCTGTATCTGTACGTAGCGTGACATAACGTAACGTGACGCGTGACTTATGTCTGTACCGTCTGTGTTCCCCGTCGCAGGCGAGCACGACATTTTCGGCGAGGAGCTGAGCGACAGCGACGAGGAGGCGGACCGCAGCTTCAACCGGATGGACGACCCAGAGGACTCGGCCATGTCCAACTCAAAGTTCTCCGGCGGCGACTCGAACATGTCCAACACCATGGTCAGTCGGAGTAGCTGCTCTCAGCACGCAGTGTGCCTCTCGGTGTCATCGTAGAACGCTCACACATTGTTAACAACGCATTGTTCTACTTGACCGGGCGTTTGTAGCATGCCTTGGTTGTGTACGTACTGATTTCGGATTTCGTTTCGGAAATTCACGCTAACCTCTCCGTGTTGCACTGGATCGTTTCGCGGCCTTGGCGCTGTGTCAATGCACTGGATCGTTTTGCGGCCTTGGCGCTGTGTCAATATTCGCCTGAGGCGCCTGCCTTGCTGTAACGGTGCCTCGTCTGTCCGCCGTCTGAGGCGCCTGGCTTGCTGTGACTGTGTCTCGTCTGTCCGCCGTTTGAGGCGCCTGGCTCACTGTGCCTCGTCTGTCCGCCGTCTGAAGCGCCTAGCTGACTGTGTCTCGTCTGTCCGCCGTCTGAGGCGCCTGGCTGACCGTTCCTCGTCTGTCCGCTGTCAGGACACCACCGCCGACGCCCAGGTGAAGACGGAGTTCGACAGCAGCATGTTCCCGCACGCCGAGTCGCCGGTCAAGTCCACGCCGTCGCCGGCGCTCTCCATCAAGCGCGAATACCGTGAGTCCAACTAGCCGGCCGCTGGCCGTTGCGGGCGGGACCAGCAGCATGGGTAGAATACATGTACAATACATGAAGAAGTAGGCAATTTAACTAATCAAAGGGATATTTAGCATAACGGGAATAACATATTTTGTCGATTAACAAATTTTGTCGTGCTTTGGTTTGTAAATGCCTTATTTTGGTATGATTGTGCATTGCATTAAACCAGTGCATTTCACTAGTGGACAGACATTATGCTACTGTCATGTTTTTTTCAGCTTTCCACTATCGCCCAGTAAATACAAATTAGTTACAGTATCATCGTAGCGGATGCCATTGCGCGTACCAACTTTAACGAGATCCCAAGCAAAATAAATGCAAACTTTCCTGATAGCAACCACATCGCTTGATTGGAAAAGCAGTTGTGACTGTGTGTGTCTGTGACTGTGTGTGACTGTGTGTGACTGTGTGTGACTGTGTGTGACTGTGTGTGACTGTGTGTGGCTGTGTGTGGCTGTGTGTGAATGTGACTGTGTGTGACTGTGACTGTGTGTGACTGTGACTGTGTGTGACTGTGTGTGACTGTGTGTGGATGTGTGTGGATGTGTGTGGATGTGTGTGGATGTGTGTGGCTGTGTGTGACTGTGACTGTGACTGTGTGTTACTGTGACTGTGTGTGACTGTGACTGTGTGTGACTGTGACGTGTGTGACTGTGACGTGTGTGACTGTGTGTGACTGTGTGTGACTGTGTGTGGCTGTGTGTGGCTGTATGTGACTATGTGACTATGTGACTATGTGACTGTCTGTGTGTGACTGTGTGGATGTGTGTGGCTGTGTGTGACTGTGTGTGACTGTGTGTGACTGTGTGTGACTGTGTGTGACTGTGTGTGACTGTGTGTGACTGTGTGTGACTGTGTGTGACTGTGTGTGACTGTGTGTGACTGTGTGTGACTGTGTGTGACTGTGTGTGACTGTGTGTGACTGTGTGTGACTGTGTGTGACTGTGTGTGACTGTGTGTGACTGTGTGTGACTGTGTGTGACTGTGTGTGACTGTGTGTGACTGTGTGTGACTGTGTGTGACTGTGTGTGACTGTGTGTGACTGTGTGTGACTGTGTGTGACTGTGTGTGACTGTGTGTGACTGTGTGTGACTGTGTGTGACTGTGTGTGACTGTGTGTGACTGTGTGTGACTGTGTGTGACTGTGTGTGACTGTGTGTGACTGTGTGTGACTGTGTGTGACTGTGTGTGACTGTGTGTGACTGTGTGTGACTGTGTGTGACTGTGTGTGACTGTGTGTGACTGTGTGTGACTGTGTGTGACTGTGTGTGACTGTGTGTGACTGTGTGTGACTGTGTGTGACTGTGTGTGACTGTGTGTGACTGTGTGTGACTGTGTGTGACTGTGTGTGACTGTGTGTGACTGTGTGTGACTGTGTGTGACTGTGTGTGACTGTGTGTGACTGTGTGTGACTGTGTGTGACTGTGTGTGACTGTGTGTGACTGTGTGTGACTGTGTGTGACTGTGTGTGACTGTGTGTGACTGTGTGTGACTGTGTGTGGCTGTGTGTGGCTGTGTGTGGCTGTGTGTGGCTGTGTGTGGCTGTGTGTGGCTGTGTGTGGCTGTATGTGACTGTGACTGTGTGTGGCTGTGTGTGACTGTGTGTGGCTGTATGTGACTGTATGTGACTGTGTCTGTGTGTGACTGTGTGTGACTGTGTGTGACTGTGTGTGACTGTGTGTGACTGTGTGTGACTGTGTGTGACTGTGTGTGACTGTGTGTGACTGTGTGTGACTGTGTGTGACTGTGTGTGACTGTGTGTGGCTGTGTGTGGCTGTGTGTGGCTGTGTGTGGCTGTATGTGACTGTATGTGACTGTGACTGTGTGTGGCTGTGTGTGACTGTGTGTGGCTGTATGTGACTGTATGTGACTGTGTCTGTGTGTGACTGTGTGTGACTGTGTGTGACTGTGTGTGACTGTGTGTGACTGTGTGTGACTGTGTGTGACTGTGTGTGACTGTGTGTGACTGTGTGTGACTGTGTGTGACTGTGTGTGACTGTGTGTGACTGTGTGTGACTGTGTGTGACTGTGTGTGACTGTGTGTGACTGTGTGTGACTGTGTGTGACTGTGTGTGACTGTGTGTGACTGTGTGTGACTGTGTGTGACTGTGTGTGACTGTGTGTGACTGTGTGTGACTGTGTGTGACTGTGTGTGACTGTGACTGTGTGCCTGTGACTGTGTGCCTGTGACTGTGTGCCTGTGACTGTGCGCCTGTGACTGTGTGCCTGTGACTGTGTGCCTGTGAATGTGTGCCTGTGAATGTGTGCCTGTGACTGTGACTGTGTGACTGTGGGTGACTGAATGTGACCGTTTGTGACTATGAATGTGACTGTGACTGACTGTGACTGACTGTGACTGACTGTGACTGACTGTGACTGACTGTGACTGACTGTGACTGACTGTGACTGCAGCGGACTCGCCGTCGGACGTGGACGAGCAGCTGGAGCAGCTGCAGCGGCGCATCTCGGACGTGCAGGCGCAGCGCGAGACGCAGCAGGCCGAGATGGCCAGCATCGACAACCAGGCGCTGCGACAGCGGTTCCGCGCCATGGTGGACGACCTGGCAGGCATGGAGGCCGACTACCGGCGCCAGGTCAGTCAGAGGAGGCCGACTACCGGCGCCAGGTCAGTCGGAGGAGGCCGACTACCGGCGCCAGGTCAGTCAGAGGAGGCCGACTACCGGCGCCAGGTCAGTCAGAGGAGGCCGGCGCCAGGTCAGTCATAGGAGGCCGGCGCCAGGTCAGTCAGAGGAGGCCGACTACCGGCGCCAGGCCCACCGCGCCGGGAGATAGGGGGCGCGCTCACGCCGCCGCCAGAGGCCGTCCAGGGCCGCGCAGGGAGGTAAAGGGATGGGGCCTGTCCAGGGCTGTGGGTGTTAGGGTGTTCAATGTTGAGGCATCGCCTGTCAGAAACTGTCCAGAAAAGGGACGTTTTCCGAGAAGAGCAGAGTTTCAGACTGACGACTAGCTGGAGCATGTGGCCCGATCTTTCGCCGCGGAAACCTGGAAAGACGACACACATTTCAATAGCCAGTTGCGCGATATTCTCTGCCACCGCCGTGGTGTGACCTGCTGCCGACTGACCCTGCCTGATCTGCGTTTTCAGTACGAAGACCTGCTGCGTCAGAGGTCGTAGCGTGCCCGATGCGTCAGCTCAGCTCTGCCCTGCTGTGGTGTTCGGCACACAGCCCCGGCCAGCTGCTACGTCAGGTCAGCCCGCCTGTGTTGTGGTTCTCAGCTGTAGTGCAGTGTCTGAACAGTGAACAGGGCAGTGCTGGCCCACGGGCACAGCACCGCCCCGCCAGACACCGGGGCCTGATGTCAGTTTCCGGGGATGCATTCGGAGCGCATCCACCGCCTCCTCACGCCGTACATCCATCGAGGGAGGAAACGAAGAGCCACATACGCACTGCTTCGAAGGAGGACCTCGGCGCGGGCTGCTTCGGAAGAGGACCTCGGCCGCACTGCTTCGAAGGAGGACCTCGGCGCGGGCTGCTTCGAAGGAGGACCTCGGCGCGGGCTGCTTCGGAAGAGGACCTCGGCGCGGGCTGCTTCGGAAGAGGACCTCGGCCGCACTGCTTCGAAGGAGGACCTCGGCGCGGGCTGCTTCGGAAGAGGACCTCGGCCGCACTGCTTCGAAGGAGGACCTCGGCGCGGGCTGCTTCGGAAGAGGACCTCGGCCGCACTGCTTCGAAGGAGGACCTCGGCGCGGGCTGCTTCGGAAGAGGACCTCGGCCGCACTGCTTCGAAGGAGGACCTCGGCGCGGGCTGCTTCGGAAGAGGACCTCGGCGCGGGCTGCTTCGGAAGAGGACCTCGGCCGCACTGCTTCGAAGGAGGACCTCGGCGCGGGCTGCTTCGAAGGAGGACCTCGGCGCGGGCTGCTTCGGAAGAGGACCTCGGCCGCACTGCTTCGAAGGAGGACCTCGGCGCGGGCTGCTTCGGAAGAGGACCTCGGCGCGGGCTGCTTCGGAAGAGGACCTCGGCCGCACTGCTTCGAAGGAGGACCTCGGCGCGGGCTGCTTCGAAGGAGGACCTTGGCGCGGGCTGCTTCGGAAGAGGACCTCGGCCGCACTGCTTCGGAGGAGGACCTCGGCGCGGGCTGCTTCGGAGGAGGACCTCGGCCACACTGCTTCGGAGGAGGACCTCGGCGCGGGCTGTCCGGCTGCTGGGTGTTGATGTGTAATTAGCAATGTTTCACTGCAATGGCCAAAGTTTGTTTTGGCCGTCTCTTGACCAACGCCTGCTCGAGTTGTGGTTCAGGGTGAATGTCGTGGCAGTCGTGTTCAGTATCGGTGGACGCCTGCTCGAGTTGTGGTTCAGGGTGAATGTGGTGACAATCGTGTGTCAGTGGATATGTGATGGCTGTATTATAGCGTTTGTTTTGTGTAAATAAACCAAAGCACTATGCGACCTTGATTTAGATGATGCCAGCCTGTATGCTGAAGACAATAATGAAACACTATTCTCTGGCCAACGATGCATATTCATAATACACACGATAACACAAGGGGTCGCTCGTGCACCGTCTGTGGGCGAATGCGAATACTGAGCCACTGGAATGACACCTCGAGGTCAATTAGCGTAGCACTTACGCGACACCCCAGATTTAACCTGGCAAACGAGGTAAAGTCAAACGATTGACTTGAGAAAGAAACGCTCTTGGGTTTCTGATACATTCATTGACAAGACACCACATTTCGTGTAAGTTTGAACGCATTCAGCTTTTTCAGGTGGCCTGAGGTCAGACAGTGACCTGCAGGGATAAGTTTTTGTTTTGTAAATAAATTTAGTCCGAATGTTTTTGAATGGATGCATTTCCGGGGTCAGGACCCACGCTAAGCATAGCCTGTTGCGCAGGCCCTAACCCCACCACCCGATCAAGCAATTCCTGTCGTCCGGCAGAATTTAGAAGCGAAAGTTTTACGTGCCCGACATACCTAGACACGGTCCGCCCCGCCCTCTGATATCACCTTACCTTGAGTGCGATCGCTGCCACCGGCCGCAGGCCATCCCAGTCGGCAGAAAATAGCGAGCGCCGAAGCGACTCGAACCCGGGCTGCCACTACCGGGCGAGGTCAGAACTCCAGCGCTCTCTCAACTGAGCTACAGGGCGGATTAAGTGTTGTGTTGCACACCATCGGTGGGTTAAAGGCGATGGCGGTGGAATGGCTTCTCTTAGTCATTTTGGGAAGAAGTTATGCCATGCTGTCATTCTTCAATTGGCCATAATGGTAGCTTATGCCGTGATCCGAGGTTAAACAGCGACGTTTGCAGTTCAGATCTGTCGCTGTGCACCATATATGAGCTAATGCAAATATTTAGCCTTTGGGATGGCTCTTCTACTTTAATTAGCGTAGGAGCTATGTGGTACCCGTTTCCTCCTGATTGTGTGACCTAAGGTTTACTTGGACGGTGTCAGAGTAAGATCATCTGTTGTGTTGTACATAACCTATGGTCACCTGCGGATGGTTTTGTGTTGTGCATAACCTATGGTCACCTGCGGATGGTTTTGTGTTGTGCATAACCTATGGTCACCTGCGGATGGTTTTGTGTTGTGCATAACCTATGGTCACCTGCGGATGGTTTTGTGTTGTACATAACCTATGGTCACCTGCGGATGGTTTTGTGTTGTGCATAACCTATGGTCACCTGCGGATGGTTTTGTGTTGTGCATAACCTATGGTCACCTGCGGATGGTTTTGTGTTGTACATAACCTATGGTCACCTGCGGATGGTTTTGTGTTGTGCATAACCTATGGTCACCTGCGGATGGTTTTGTGTTGTGCATAACCTATGGTCACCTGCGGATGGTTTTGTGTTGTACATAACCTATGGTCACCTGCGGATGGTTTTGTGTTGTGCATAACCCATGGTCACCTGCGGATGGTTTTGTGTTGTGCATAACCTATGGTCACCTGCGGATGGTTTTGTGTTGTACATAACCTATGGTCACCTGCGGATAGTTTTGTGTTGTGCATAACCTATGGTCACCTGCGGATGGTTTTGTGTTGTGCATAACCTATGGTCACCTGCGGATGGTTTTGTGTTGTACATAACCTATGGTCACCTGCGGATGGTTTTGTGTTGTGCATAACCTATGGTCACCTGCGGATGGTTTTGTGTGGTACATAACCTATGGTCACCTGCGGATGGTTTTGTGTTGTACATAACCGATGGTCACCTGCGGATGGTTTTGTGTTGTACCTAACCTATGGTCACCTGCAGATGGTTTTGTGTTGTACATAACCTATGTTCACCTGCGGATGGTTTTGTGTTGTACAATGTACATAACCTATGGTCACCTGCGGATCGTTTTGTGTTGTGCATAACTTATGGTCACCTGTGGATGGTTTTGTGCTCAAGTGCATCTATAAGTATATTGTCTGAGATATTATAGGGTACCGGCAAATATTTTTGCACCTGTTTAAAAAAAATGTGCCCTGAGACCAAGTCAACTAGTGGCCCTGGGTGATTAAATCTTGGTTTGTGCATGGTTGACCTTGTGTGACCTTTGCAGGTCAAACCGTTTAGGATATGCGCGTATAACTTCATGGTCTACTGTGGCTATTTCGATTATCGTGTGCATGTTTGGGCGAAATCGGAGTTCCCTTGAATACGTCGGTATTTGAATACCAATACGATCACGTTACTGTCTTTATGGACATTTTCTAGATGAGATTTTCTTGAGGTTGTCACAATATGACAAGTTTAAACCTTATATACATGCGATGAAATGAACAGGTGCTTACTTTTAATTCATTTGCATTTCCGTCGAACAATTTCAGTTGTATAAGGTGCGTGTGATGGTTTAGTGTTCGTTTACTTACTGGATATCAACGGTGTTGTATTTCCATACATGTTGTAAACACTTGATCACTGAAGTCACTCGGTATAGGAAAACACCTATAGAACACCTACATAAAAACACACGCGCACGCAGCGCACGCCCGCCCCCCCCCCCCCCCCCCCCCCTCCCCTCCAAACACGCACGCACGCACGCACGCACGCACGCACGCACACACACGCACGCGCACGCGCGCGCACGCGCACGCACGCACGCGCACGCACGCGCACGCACGCGCACGCACGCGCACACGCACACACGCACACGCACACGCACACACGCACACACGCACACACACACACACACACACACGCGCGCGCACACACACGCACACACACGCACACACACGCACCGGCTTAACCCCCGCCGAATTTGTCGCTCACGACGAATCTAGGGCAATTTCTGTCGTACGATGAAAACTCCCCGGTAAGGATTGTCACCACATATCAAGCAAAATACTTTCAGAGTTGACGCCCGGATGGGCGTTTCACGAGCGAAGCCGAGCGAAGCCGAGCGAAGCCGAGCGAAGCCGAGCGAAGCCGAGCGAAGCACAATGGATGCCAAATTTGAAATCAGCGTCACAAAATGTCGTAGAAACTACCAGATTCCAAAAAGGTCATCTCAGGTTATCGGAGGTCAGTGGCCTCGGTTGAACTGTGAAAATGCATGACCCCAGTGGAACATATAACAATGTAAAATGGATACTAAATTTGAAATCAGCGTCACAAAATGTCCTAGAAACTGCCATAGGGCAAAAAAGTAATATCAGGTCATCGGAGGTCAGTGACCTCGGTTGATCTCTGAACAGGTCAACTGAGGTCACAATCTCAGTGGAAACCATAAATGTCACCTGTTGATACTTGTGCATATGCTCCCGAACAACAAACACTCGGAAACTGCACAAGCTACAAGCACCGATACTACGGGACGCCAGTTGCGCCTGGCATGACCTTGAGAAACAGGTCATAGGTCACGGGCCATGGGGGATAGAACTTAGCAAAAGTTGTATGTGTCAAATTGTTCAAAAAGTAGGGTACTGAAAGTTGCACTGCAGTCGGTTGATAAATACGCGAGTTATTTTCGAAAAAGCTTTCATGCGACGCTCACTGCGACACTCACCTTCGCTACAAGCTTGCTACCACTCGCTTAACGTAAGTCAATGGGCCCGCTACCGGCCCGCTACCGGGCTGGCCTGTCGCACGGTTTCCCTCATCATAATTGCCACCGGCTAGCGTAAAACACAACATAAGTCAGTCAAAAATATAGATATTGCTTTGAAATTCGGTTTGGGTATCGTTCATACTTGGTTCTCCAATATATCTTCCGGTTTTTGAATATATTTGGGAGAAGAAAAACAATGTGGGAATTTTTCACACAAAAAAAAATCATCACATTTTTTTACTTCTGAAATATATTCAAAAACCGAAATATATATTGGAGAACCAAGTATGGACGATGCTCAAACCAAATTTCAAAGCAATATCTATATTTTTGACTGACTTATGTTCAGCTTTACACTACCCGGTGACAATTAGAATGCGGGAAACCGAAATGCGCATACCGGCAGCGAAAAACCGATCGCCCCAAAGAAACGCGGCTGCTATTAATGATTATGCCATTAAGTCTGTACGATCCAGAAAACCACTCGTTGATATTTTTGCTTGCAAGCATACCTTATGTGTTATATTGTGGGTGAAATCCATGAAGCATATTCTGTGTTGCGTGATCATTTATTTTCTTGTGCTTGGGACCATTTTCCTCACGTGTAAAATGTACCAAATGTAAGAAATAATAAAAATGTAAAAATGTAAAAATGTAAACAAAAATGTAAAATTTCGCCCAGTCATCATTTTTGGATTCTGAAACTTTCCCGTTTTGTTTTTGCTCACAAAGAATGGGACGCACAATCAAGTGTAACGAACAAGGTCCATTCTCTTGCTCGGTTCGGCCGGATTCTGATCCCCCGACAGCGGCATAAACTTCCCCAAAGGCCAATATTTGTCGCTTCACTTACACAAATATGTCGCCAACGCTCGCTACCAAGTTACCGAAAAAATAGACTTCTGGGTACAACCTCCCCCCCCCCCTAGCGTTTCGACCCTAATTGGGCTAGAGCTTCGATTAAAAAACGAGCGTGTTGCTTGTCACGAGAGGAAGCCATTGATACCCGATTTTAAGGTCCTAGGTCATTAGGTGGCCTCTGAGGTCATGTCAATGACCCAAAATGCAACCAAATTGTAAATGCGTATAAATTTAATTTAATCGAGCTAAAATCGCGAATGAGTATATAATTATGCTAAATAGGTGCCAAATTTGAAATCAGCGTCACAAAATGTCCTAGAAACTTCCAAATTCCAAAAAGGTCATGTCAGGTCATGTCAGGTCATTTGAGGTCAGTGACCTCGGTTGACCTGTGGGGGCGCATGGACCCAGTGGAACATATAATTATGTAAAATGGATCCAATATTTGAAATCAGCGTCACAAAATGTCCTAGGAACTGCCAGAAGCCAAAAAAGTAATATGAGGTCATCGGAGGTCAGTGACCTCGGTTGACCTCTGAAAAGGTCAATCGAGGTCACAATCTCAATGGAAACCACAACTGTCACCTGGAAACACCTTTGCATATGCTCCTGAACAACAAACACTATGAAACTGCACAAGTTACAAGGATCAATACTACGGGACGCCAGGTGCGCCTGACATGACCTTGAAAAACAGGTCAAAGGTCACGGTTCATGTGACCTACAACTTAATTTCAGAATATATGTCATTGTTCACAAGTTGGGTACTGAAAGTTTCATCGCAAATGGTTGATATTTACGCGAGTTATTCCCGAAAAACCGAGGGGGTGGCATCCCCCCCCCCCCCCCCCCTCTGCACTGGCGAGGGTTAACTTTGACCGAGCGACCTCCCTGAGGAAATCTTCGACGCCGAAGGCGTGCAACGCTAACGTGTAGCACTGCCTTCAGCTTTCTCCGATTTGAGATGATTTCCGTCAGAGCTGACGATCGGTCGGCCGTGGCCGTGGCTCCCTCCATAGTTCCGATAAGGGCCGTGGCCGTGGCTCGTTTCACAGTCTGGTGGTCTCCAGTTCTTAAGTTACCTTGGTGGTCCCCAGCTGCGCCAGTCAGCCCTCCAGGCGTGATCGGTCCTATGTCCTATGACAGACTCAGTAATACAGGAACAATGGTACGCTGGCGCCTTCGAACGAGGATAATTTATCGGGGGTGTTTCATGGAGAAGTTAATTAACTTTCGGGAGAAGTACTTTATAGAGTTTAGTGCTTGTGCGAGGAACATACTTGATATAATTAATAAACTAAAAAACATGACCTTTTCCTCAAAAATAAGAAATGTTTTACTGTTTGACAAAGGCCTGTGGCCGAAATATTACAACATAATAATAACATTTTGATAACATTGGATTTGCATATTTTCGAGGAAAAGGTCATGTTTTTTAGTTTATTAACTTTCGGGAGATATTGAAGGAAGTTGAACGGCGTTACAGCGGGCCTCTGGGACAACTTTGCCCTGTTGAGGGGGTCAAAATGAACCGCGTTACAGCGGGCCTCTGGGACAACTTTGCCCTGTTGAGGGGCGTTACAGCGGGCCTCTGGGACAACTTTGCCCTGTTGAGGGGCGTTACAGCGGGCCTCTGGGACAACTTTGCCCTGTTGAGGGGCGTTACAGCGGGCCTCTGGGACAACTTTGCCCTGTTGAGGGGCGTTACAGCGGGCCTCTGGGACAACTTTGCCCTGTTGAGGGGCGTTACAGCGGGCCTCTGGGACAACTTTGCCCTGTTGAGGGGCGTTACAGCGGGCCTCTGGGACAACTTTGCCCTGTTGAGGGGCGTTACAGCGGGCCTCTGGGACAACTTTGCCCTGTTGAGGGGCGTTACAGCGGGCCTCTGGGACAACTTTGCCCTGTTGAGGGGCGTTACAGCGGGCCTCTGGGACCCTGTTGCCCTGTTGAGGGGCGTTACAGCGGGCCTCTGGGACCCTGTTGCCCTGTTGAGGGGCGTTACAGCGGGCCTCTGGGACAACTTTGCCCTGTTGAGGGGCGTTACAGCGGGCCTCTGGGACAACTTTGCCCTGTTGAGGGGCGTTACAGCGGGCCTCTGGGACAACTTTGCCCTGTTGAGGGGCGTTACAGCGGGCCTCTGGGACCCTGTTGCCCTGTTGAGGGGCGTTACAGCGGGCCTCTGGGACAACTTTGCCCTGTTGAGGGGCGTTACAGCGGGCCTCTGGGACAACTTTGCCCTGTTGAGGGGCGTTACAGCGGGCCTCTGGGACAACTTTGCCCTGTTGAGGGGCGTTACAGCGGGCCTCTGGGACCCTGTTGCCCTGTTGAGGGGCGTTACAGCGGGCCTCTGGGACAACTTTGCCCTGTTGAGGGGCGTTACAGCGGGCCTCTGGGACAACTTTGCCCTGTTGAGGGGCGTTACAGCGGGCCTCTGGGACAACTTTGCCCTGTTGAGGGGCGTTACAGCGGGCCTCTGGGACAACTTTGCCCTGTTGAGGGGCGTTACAGCGGGCCTCTGGGACCCTGTTGCCCTGTTGAGGGGCGTTACAGCGGGCCTCTGGGACAACTTTGCCCTGTTGAGGGGCGTTACAGCGGGCCTCTGGGACCCTGTTGCCCTGTTGAGGGGCGTTACAGCGGGCCTCTGGGACAACTTTGCCCTGTTGAGGGGCGTTACAGCGGGCCTCTGGGACCCTGTTGCCCTGTTGAGGGGCGTTACAGCGGGCCTCTGGGACAACTTTGCCCTGTTGAGGGGCGTTACAGCGGGCCTCTGGGACCCTGTTGCCCTGTTGAGGGGCGTTACAGCGGGCCTCTGGGACAACTTTGCCCTGTTGAGGGGCGTTACAGCGGGCCTCTGGGACCCTGTTGCCCTGTTGAGGGGGTCAAAAGGACCCTACTAACTCCAAACCTAAAAGCTAAGAAGAGCTAAGAAGACGCAAAAATCGTCAAAAAGCTCAGAAGAAAACCAGTCGAAGTCATTTCGGTATTTTTTGGCTCAGTTCGATATTGAGGTCACCATAGGTCATCAAAGGTCAAATTTGGCAATCTTGGGATTTTGCCCAAGAAACCCCCAATATATCAGAGACTTAGGATAGCTAGAGACAAACGGAAAGAGCAATCGAAAGCTCTTGAAAAATGCAATCGCAAGATTGCCATCAAATTTTAGCAGGTCAATAGTTTAGGCTGCAGAGGTCACCAAAGGTCATGCCGTTTTTGTTTGTTTGTGTAATCGTGAATAACTTCATATCTAATCAGGATATGGAAATAATATTAACGTTATCGTGCTATCTCGTCAAGGCACTTCGAAAACCATATTCATGACCACCGCGTGAGGTCAAATTCAAAATTTGGCCTCAGATCAAGGTCATTATGTGACCTAAGTAGGTCATGTTGCGTATTGGGAGATGCGCCTCGTCGAGACAAGCACTGTATCGGTCGCACTCGCACGTCTCTATCTGTATTTTATCAATAATGATTGGCAAAAAATGCTGGTGACCTCAGATGACCTAAGCTGACCTTGTAGGCAGACTGGTTATTGATTCATCTTTTTGGAAGGATTCAATCACGATTCATTTTGGAATAGGAATGATTCAGTCACCGTTAGATTCATGGATAACCATTTTGAGAAATTATTCTTTCCGATTCAAAGAATCAAAAACATTTTTTGATCAAATCACGTTTGACTCACCATTGAAATAACATTGCACAGTCTTTTTGATTCAATCAGCCTTGTTTCTATGCGGGTTTTTGATTCAATCATGATTCATGAATAAAACAAATCCGGTGGTGAGTCGATTCTTCTTTGATTCAAGGGATTTTGATTGAACGATTCCAATCGATTCAATCAGAGTCGAATCAATACATAGTCTGCTTGCACGGGACACTGAGCAACAGTGGCACCTGGCTATCAAGAATGAGCTATAATGGCATGATCCTGAAGGAATTGGACTGATATGATGCGTATCCTCTGAAAAGGAAGCATTTGTATATTTCCCCATTGACTTATAATGGGAGGTCACGCAATTGAACTGATCTTAGGTGATCGATATAAAGAAATCCCAGATATACCTGCGGATTGTAGGTAGGTAGGTACGTATGGCCTTATTCAATCCTGTGAGTTTCAAGCCGTTCGGTGAAATTCAGGATTGGCACGACCACGGCTTTGGCACGACCACAAACTTTTTTGGGACATGGGGTCACTTGATATGACCTTTTGACCTGACCTGAGATGACCCGAGGTCGAAAATTGCCAAACAAAATATGGCTAATGAATGCCCAAACAGTTGTGCCAAATTTGCCCCCCCCCCCCTCCCCCAACTTTAAAATCGTTCCCGGGCCCCTGCCTGTTTAGGCCGTAGGGGTTACCTACATCTATGTGTTTAACACGTATGAAGCAGCGCATTGCGTCGTGTATTTGTAACGCAGGTGACAGCTGCCGGCTGTTTTCAGGCAGCGAATTACCGTCCCTGATGACGTCATTAGAGACGGAGCGCCGTGTCGGGCCTCGCGGGGGGATATCCGGGCGGGCTCGTTCGTCTGCCCGATCCATCAGCCGCGTTCACGGCTGGTGGGCGGGGTCGCACCGGGCGGCCACCTCTGCCCCGCTCTGCCCCACTGAGACGGAGTCCGGGTCAGAGGGGTCGGGGTGTCCCCTCCCCCCCCCCTCCCCACACACACACACCACACTCACACACCACGTCACCTTGGTGTCCGCCGCGCGTCCCGATCGGACTCCACGGACAATCACTGGCTTCCTAGCCTTGCGATCATGGTGTCTTTAAAACTGAGGCACCTCTGACTTCTGAGCCAAGAAACCTCTTACGTCGATCGTGCTAATGAAGTGGAGAAACAGACCGGAGAGAGGAGTCATTTGTGTCGGCCAGAGACCAGACTGGTCATTGATTCGAATCTGATTGAATCGATTGGAATCGTTCAATCAAAATCCCTTGAATTAAAGAAGAATCGATTCACCACCGGATCTTTTTATTCATGAATCATGATTGAATCAAAACCCGTATAGAAACAAGGCTGATTGAATCAAAAAGACTGTGCAATGCTATTTCAATGGTGAGTCAAACGTGATTTGATAAAAGTATGTTTTGATTCTTTGAATCGGAATAATTTCTCAAAATGGTTATCCATGAATCAAACGGTGACTGAATCATTCATATTCCAAAATGAGTCGTGATTGAATCCTTCCAAAAAAGGTGAATCAATAACCAGTCTGCCAGAGACAGTGTGCATTTCGGCAGACCGGGGAGAGGGTCGGGTGGATTTCTGCAGGCCGAAAAAGGGGCAGGCAAGGTGGATTTAGGTAAACTAAGGAGAGGGATGAGAGGATTTCGACTGGCCGGAGAGAGGGGTGGGTGGGTTTCAGCAGGACGGAGTTCCTGGTACATGCGTCGTTAAATAAACACATACCAGAGAGTTAGATATATTTCGGCAGGTCAGAGAGAGAGAGAGAGAGAGAGAGAGAGAGAGAGAGAGAGAGAGAGAGAGAGAGAGAGAGAGAGAGAGAGAGAGAGAGAGAGAGAGAGAGAGAGAGAGAGAGAGAGAGAGAGAGAGAGAGAGAGAGAGAGAGAGAGAGAGAGAGAGAGAGAGAGAGAGAGAGAGAGAGAGAGAGAGAGAGAGAGAGAGAGAGAGAGAGAGAGAGAGAGAGAGAGAGCGTGAGAGGGGGGAGGATTCGTCAGGCTAAAGAGAAGGGGTATATTTCGGCAGGCCAGAGAGAGAGGTGAGTGACCTATCCGTGACAGACCTTGGCACATCCATGATCGCCCTCGCATATACGTGCTACTGACGAAAATGCGTGATACTGACGACGGACGACACACCTACATGTGAGAGTGCTTTAAAAATATATCCATTATAATTTTTTATATTATTATTTTGTTGTTTTCGGAAAGACAAACTGCAAATGAGTAAGCGTAAGATAATTTTCCATTTTTGCAGGGTTTCTTGTTTAATTAACCTTTGGCGCCCCTGTAGACCCATGGCGCCCCCTTGACGGCGAAAATGCCGCCCCCTGGGTCAGCCGCCCTCCCCCCTTCGAAAAATCCTAGATCCGCCCCTGATGGTATTTGACTTATTTTATATATATATATATATATATATATATATATATATATATATATATATATATATATATATATATATATTCAAATGTTTTCGCCTAATGGAAGGTGTAGCGGCTGTAGCGAGTGTTCTATGATTTTGTTATTTGGACCCGAGCCGCCCCTTGGTTCTATGATTTTGTTATTTGGATTTGGAACCGACCCGAGCCGCCCCTCGGGTCGGCCGACCCGTCTCGGCGCTCAGAGGTCAACCGAGGTCAAATAACAGCTGTCAGCGCTACAGTCGGAGATAAGCGTGTCGAATCCGATGCAGAAAAGCCGTGACCCCGTGCCGATCGACCTGTAGCGATGACAGCTGTTATTTGACCTCGGTTGACCTCTGAGCGCCGAGACGGGTCGGCCGGAGCAGCTGGCCGGCCGCAGAGGCCTGCCATTGTTGAGGTGAAGCCGGGCTGTATCGTGTTCAAACTGCCATGACTCCACTGCACTGGAGATCAGCCGTCTGGGAATATCGGGCTGTCGTACAGCGCCGCTGTCCGGCCCATTGTGTCGCGCGATCAAACGTACGCTCCTCTTCTGCGGGTACCTCGGTCCCGCAGAAGAGGCGGGTACCGAGGCAGGTACCTCGGTCCCGCCTCGGTCCCTAATCGTTACCTGCGGGGCCTGGCGGCGCCTCCTACCGGCAGCCGCCCCTCGGGTCGCTCCCCTGTTACTGCTGTTTTCGCGTGTAATTAAGCTTCGGCCAACTGGTGGTTTTGTCTCAGCTTAAGAAGTGGTGTTTTCGGACCGTTTGAAGTGATTTTTCGTGCCGTTTCGTAGTGATCATAGATATTTATACTCGTCCAGTATTTCCAATAGCCATAGTCATGACCCACGCTGGACTGTTCGGCACTCTACCGGTTTCCGAAGAGACCAACGCACCTATCAGCTCGCCGCCTCGACTTCTACCGCTCCACCACGCTCCACCGTCTTCGCCGACGCCCTGTCAGACCGAGCCGGGTCCCCGCCGGACTCAGCCCCCATCCATCACCCGCCCGCCGCCCAAGGGGCGGACAGAGGCGGAGTAAGGCGACACTGCCGGGGGAGAAGAGCCGGTCGGATAGTCCAAGCGCGGCGACATCGGGCAAGAAACGCGGAACATCAGCGTCGCCAGGACTACGACCGAGCTTTAATCCCCCTGGCGGGCCCTGGACCCGCCCCTGGCACAGGGGAGAGTCCGCCGGCCCAAACCCGGGACAGACCGGGCCTAGCAGCCGACGGCTGCCAGGGAGGCTCTGGGAGCGGGAGCTCCTGTCGTGTAGGGAGTCACCTGCCACGACCACCACTATCCATCCCGACACTGGTGACGAGCCGGTGGCTGGCCCCGGCGGCTGCCGAAGCCCAAGCCAGGCCTGACGCGCCGCGCTTCCTGGCCCGCCCCGCACGGCTGATGACTGAAGGGACCCGCGTTCCGCGATTCTACAACATTGGGCACGTCAACGCTCGTTCACTGGCGCCACGAATGGACGAGGTCAACATCCTACTTGACGAACACCGGCTGGACATTCTGTGCGTATCGGAAACGTGGCTGCAAGCGGGCGTGTCAAACAGAGTACTGGTCTTCCCTGGGTACTGCATAGCCAGATGTGACCGCTCTGCTGAACCGCACACCCACAAGGCATTACGTGGCGGCGGCGTCGCCATCCTGACCCGTGACAACCTACGAGTCACGAAGCTGGACATCGGCGGCACCGACGCCGCTGTCGAGTCACTCTGGATCTCTGTGACGGGCGCAGGTCGACGCTCTGTAGTCGTCGGCGCCCTCTACAGGCCACCCGGCGCGTCAGTCAGACGGGGTCTGGAGCTGATCGAGCAGCAACTTCAGGCAGCCATATCCACCAGCAAGCCGGTCGTCGCCATGGGCGACTACAACATCGACATGATGAACACCGAGAAGCCGGCATCCCGTGGACTACAGTCCATTATGAATGACCTGGGTCTGAGACAGCTGGTGGATCAACCCACCCACATCCACCCCACACCAACACTGCTAGATCTGTGTTTAACTAACTTGACTGATGTCCTAAAATCGTCCTTAGTTCTCCCCGACGCCATCGCCGATCACCAGCCTATCCTGCTTCGGACACAGCTCAGTCGGCAGCGCCCCACGCGCCCAGCTCCTGTCACTTCACGGGCCTGGAGCCGCGTCGATTGGGACGCTATGTGCCTGACCCTGCTAATGGCCGACTGGGGACGGCTCCACGCTGCTGCGACTGCAGATGAAAAGCTCACCGCCTTCATGGCGGTTTGGAATGCTGCTGTCAACGGTCACTGCCCTCAGATCACGGTGACCCGACGACGCCCCGACTGTCCATGGCTTCGCAACAACCCGGAGGTTGCGGCGGCGATGGAGGACAGGGACGCCGCCCGAAAGGCATGGACCGAGAGCAGGACACCAGAGGCACGACTCAGGCATCAGCAGAGTCGCAACAGGCTGAAGAGCGTCATCATCTGTGCCAAACGGCAGTACCTGTGCGATTCCCTGACGACCGATCGACGCCAGTTCTGGAGCCGCATCAAAGCCTTCGCGTTCCGGCCGCCAGGTGGAGCCTCATCGGGAGCCGACGACGCCGCTGATCGCGCGGACGTATTCAACACGCACTTCGCGTCCGTCGGCTCGCGCATAGCAGCAGAGGTCGCCCGCGACGGTGGCACCACCACCGGGCCCCGGCCGCCCCGAGTCTGGGCATCTGCCCTGACGCTGCGCCCTGCCATCCTCCCCGAGTTATGGAATGCCATAGGTCGGATGAGTGGTTCCAAGGCGGTTGGTGTGGATGATGTGCCTCTGTTCGCAGTCAAGAAATGTTTCCCCGTCATAGGTCCTCACTTACTCCATCTGATAAACTACTCCATAGTCACTGAGGTGTTCCCCACTGCATGGAAAATCGCGCGTGTTGTCCCCATTTACAAGTCCGGCGACCGAGCCAATGTTAACAACTTTCGGCCAATCTCGATTCTGTCAGTTCTGTCGAAAATTGCTGAAAAGGTTGTATCGCTCCAACTCGTACCATACCTGCTCGATAACCACGTGCTCTCTCCTATGCAGTATGCATACCGGCCCAACCACTGTACAGAGGACGCCGTGCTCGACGTTGTCGAATGGATCAGTCAGACCATCGACAGAGGCCACGTCGCGTCGCTAACAACAATTGACCTCAGTAAAGCGTTCGACAGCGTCGATCATGGCGTCCTCCTCACAAAACTTGGATGGTGTGGTATCCAGTCGACAGGCTGGTTCCAGAGTTACCTCAGCGAGCGGAGGCAGACTGTGACAGGCGGCTCCTCCATTCTTCCGCTCACCCACGGAGTGGCCCAGGGCTCCATCGTCGGACCCATCCTCTTCCTCATATTCATCAACGATCTGTCCTCCTTCCTCCTCCACGGCCGTCTCCTATCCTATGCTGATGATACCCAACTCCTGGACCACTCCCTCCCTGATCCCAACGGCCTATCCGACCTCAAGTCGCGGGTCGAGGAGTCTATCCAATGCCTTCAAAACTGGTTCTAAGCTAACAGCCTAAAAATGAATCCGGACAAAACTGACTTTGCTCTCATTGGCACAAAATCCTCCCTCAAAATGGCGAAAAATTTCAGCATCAACGTCTCTGGCTCGACCGTCACCCCATCCCCTACCATCAAAGTGTTTGGAGTCCTCCTCGACCAGCACCTCAACTGGGATCCTCATGTGTCCATGGTGGTACGGAGGTGCAATGCAATCACCGCATCTCTGTATAAAATCCGCCATCACCTCACTCCTGACGTCCTTAAACTCCTCGTCCAAACACACGTTTTTCCTCATATCCTTTACTGCCTGTCCGCCTGGGGAGGCGCTGCCCAGTGCCGTCTGCATCGCGTTCAGAAGTCCCTGAACTTTGCCGCTCGGCTCGTCACCGGCATGCGACGTAGAGAACACATCTCGCCAGCTCTCACGTCTCTCGGGTGGGAGAGAGTAGAGGTACTGGTCGTCCGACACGACTGTACCAACGTCCACAAAGCCCTGACCAGTCGACAGTGCCCTAAGGCGCTGCGAAACATGTTCGCCAAGCGGGCTGACGTATCGGCCAGGAGCACAAGGGCAGCCGACGCCGGAGACCTTCATCTTCCGAAATGTAGAATGGCTCAGACCCAGAAGGGTGTCTCGTACCGAGCAGTCGGCACGTGGAATGCGCTGCCATCAGCCGTGAAAGCTGCTCCGTCCAGGTGCGAATTTGTAGCCGCATTGGCAATAACCGAATGAGTGACGTGAGCGAGTGCCTCCAAATAGTGCCCATGCAAACTGTATTGTGTCGTGTAAAACAAATGTCCTTACCACATGTACTGTACAGGAGCCGTAATAGCCACGTTGTGGATGGTTTCCTAAATAAATGACGAAATGACCTTACTCTCTTGTTCAATACAAATGTTAAAAGCCTCTCATTGTAATGTTGATTTGTTTATGGCTCTCGCCGTGTCAGACGCACAGAGCCCCCGCTGCCTGTAATGGCGCCCCCGTCGCCTGTAATAGCGCCACCGTCGCCTGTAATGGCGCTCGTCACGTCACACAGAGAGCCCCTGCCGCTTGTAATAGCGCTCGTCACGTCTCACAGAGAGCCCCTGCCGCTTGTAATAGCGCTCGTCACGTCTCACAGAGAGCCCCTGCCGCCTGTAATAGCGCTCGTCACGTCTCACAGAGAGCCCCTGCCGCTTGTAATAGCGCTCGTTACGTCTCACAGAGAGCCCCTGCCGCCTGTAATGGCGCTCGTCGTCACGTCTCACAGAGAGCCCCTGCCTCTTGTAATAGCGCTCGTCACGTCTCACAGAGAGCCCCTGCCGCCTGTAATGGCGCTCGTCACGTCTCACAGAGAGCCCCTGCCGCCTGTAATAGCGCTCGTCACGTCCCACAGAGAGAGACCCTGCCGCCTGTAATGGCGCTCGTCACGTCTCACAGAGAGCCCCTGCCGCTTGTAATAGCGCTCGTCACGTCTCACAGAGAGACCCTGCCGCCTGTAATAGCGCTCGTCACGTCTCACAGAGAGCCCCTGCCGCTTGCAATAGCGCTCGTCACGTCTCACAGAGAGCCCCTGCCGCCTGTAATGGCGCTCGTCGTCACGTCTCACAGAGAGAGCCCCTGCCGCTTGTAATAGCGCTCGTCACGTCTCACAGAGAGCCCCTGCCGCCTGTAATAGCGCTCGTCACGTCTCACAGAGAGCCCCTGCCGCCTGTAATAGCGCTCGTCACGTCCCACAGAGAGAGACCCTGCCGCCTGTAATGGCGCTCGTCGTTACGTCTCAGAGAGCCCCTGCCGCCTGTAATAGCGCTCGTCACGTCACGTCTCACAGAGCCCCTACCGCTTGTAATAGCGCTCGTCACGTCTCACAGAGAGACCCTGCCGCCTGTAATAGCGCTCGTCACGTCTCACAGAGAGCCCCTGCCGCTTGTAATAGCGCTCGTCACGTCTCACAGGGAGACCCTGCCGCCTGTAATAGCGCTCGTCACGTCTCAGAGAGCCCCTGCCGCCTGTAATGGCGCTCGTCGTCACGTCTCACAGAGAGCCCCTGCCGCCTGTAATAGCGCTCGTCA
>JAXIVJ010004287.1:12500-42500 GCA_036785665.1 Chirona hameri | reverse complement strand
CGCCGTGCCGGTGCTCGGCACCACCTTCGCCGTGCCATGGGGGGGGGGGGGGGAGGGCGTTTCGACGCCCGCCCCCCTCTTGGACTCGGCTCCTATAGGACATAGACACCCCTTCCAAAAAATGTTCGAAAGGTCGTCAAAAATCATTTTGAAACTATTCCAGTCATTTTGTTTTCCTCAGTTCAATATTGAGGTCACCAGAGGCCATCAAAGGTCAGATTTTCCAGTTTTAGGACTTCACTCCAGAAACCCCGAAATATATCGGGAACTATTCTAGCTGGAAACAAATGGAAAAAACAATCGAATGCTCTTGAAAAATGCAATCGCCAAGGTTTCTTCAAATTTTAGCTCAGGTGAATAGTTTAGGCTCAATAGGTCATCAAGAGTTTAAAAAAAACTTTTTCGAAAATACCTTTTTACTGAATAATGATAAAGCATTAATTTTGCCGCCATCGTGTTTGTCTCGTCAAGGTACTTGGAATCATATTAATTTTGACCAGGTTAGGTCAACCGAGAAATTTGACCTCAGTTCAAGGTCAAGTGGTGACCCAAGTAGGTCATGTTGCATATTGGGAGACGTGTCTCGACGAAACAAACACATTGGTGCCGGTTTCACTGCTCTATCTGCATTCGGTCGAGAGTTATTGACAACAAAAAGGTGTTGGTGGTCTCGGACGACCTCAGCTGACCATGTAGAGGTCACTGAACAAAAATTGCGCATGGATCATCAATAATGGCCTATGGTAACATAATCCAGACGGAATTGTACTAATATCATGCATATCCTCGGAATAGGAAGCATTTTAATATTTCCCCATTGACGGAAGTCACAAAATTGATCCGACCTTAGGTCACCGATATCAAAAATCCGAGATAAACGAATTGTAGGTACCCCATGCAATTCTGTAAGTTTCAAACTGATCGTTCAAAAACTGTGGCTGTGGTACCACCGCAAACTTTTTGGAGGTGGGGTTACGTGACCTGGCCTAGTGACCTGACCTGAGATGACTCGAGGTCAAAAATCGCACACAATGTGGGTAATTGATGCACGAACACCTGTGCAAAAAGTGGCGGCGCTGCACGTCGCCTTTTTCCGCTATCATTGAGAAACCTTAAAGGGGGGCGTCTAAACGCCCCCCCCCCCCCCGCACGGCGCGGGATATGTCAGTCAAAAATAAATATATTGCTTTGAAATTTGGTTTGGATATCTTCCATATTTGTTTCTCTAATGTATATTCCGTTTTTTTTTGTTTGTTAATATCTTCAATATTTTGATTTTGTGGTAATTCTCCCGAAAAAAAAAACTTTTTTTTTATTTTAAAGGGACATTCCCACCTTAACGTTAGTTTTGAGTTGAGATAGCCATGTTGTTGGATTTTCTTTGAAATTAAGTAGGGTTAAGTAGGGTTAAAACAACCACATAGGTCTATTCGAAAAGAAATTCGAGCTTGGTCTTGACAATTGTAACAAATAAACCCCACGTGTATTTGAATAGGGGTTTAAAGCCGATGACGTCGTCTCTCTTTACCCAATGGTGATGATAGTCGACTTGTTTTAAGGTAAACCTTGGAGATATTTACGCGTTTCGTTTCTCGATCCCTGGGTGTATTATATTTACCGTGGGTTATATCAGAATAACTAGACTTCTATAAAGTGAAACTCTAATGCAATTTTCAAACGATGCCAATAATTCGATGTGTGGTATGTGGAGCTTTCAGTGACGAGACTTCGGTGTTCAAGTGATTGCGACACAGTTTACCTGGTACCTATATTGTATTTGAATCGCCAGAATTGTCTGACAAAAATTGTGCCAAACTTTGGCAGCGTAAAGGATTTATCTATAGCTCTATTTAGCTCAATAATGACGTCATCAACCCAAATTTTACCAACTTAATTATTACAAATTGAGTGAAGTTTTCGAGAGAGAAAAAAATATCACCATCGTTTTCAGCAGCACTTACTTCATATTTTCGGGTACAACCGGCGTATATTTGACAACTTTCAGAAAGGTGGCAATGTCCCTTTAAGGGGTAAAAAAACAAATTTCACAAATCCGAGATAGCCATTTGAACGCAAATGTAATTTGTTTTCTTCTGACGTTTTTTTGTGTGCAATTTCCATCAAACCTCGATTTTCAACGATTTTTCAAACATGCATCGTTTCTCCACACAAAAAAAAATGCATGACATGACGTCATTAATATGTCATTATCTCCCACAGTACTGCATCAATTTCATTGATTTTTTAGAAGACGTAGAATTGATGCAGCATAAAGTATTGTAAGTTTTACGTCAATATCTATCATAATTATCTTAGCCATACCAAATTTAAGGGGGGGGGGCATTTTGATATGGGTGCTCCCTTGAAAATTCAAGGGAGGCACGGTGCCCCCCCCCCCCCCCGTTCCGCCGCCTATGACAGCATCAGCCTCGACTGCAGCTCTGTCTCCGAGTTGGCAGTCTCAGCCTCGACTGCAGCTCTGTCTCCGAGTTGGCAGTCTCAGCCTCGACTGCAGCTCTGTCTCCGAGTTGGCAGTCTCAGCCTCGACCGCAGCTCTGTCTCCGAGTGTATTCCCATGGCGTCTGGTCCGCTCGGTCAGATGAGTCCTGGCAGTCAGGGGCGTAACCACCACTGGGGTCACTGGGGTCACTGGGGATCAGTCCCCAGTAACATTTTCGGATTTTAACATTACGCCTATGGGCGTTGCATAGAAAGAATCGACTTCAAAGTGCCTCCGTCCCCACCTACTTTCGGAAGGTGGATACGCCTATGCTGGCAGCGAGACGGTAGCAGTGTAGCACCCCCTTCAGGTGCTTAGTACATTTATGTCGTGGACATAACTTTTAATTTAGAAAACAATGTTGCCGAATGTTGTACGGATATAAAACCTGAATGTTGAATAATGTGGGATAGCGCTTTGTTTAGGCTCATAATGTATAATAGAGTTAATAAAAACACAGCCTCATACTATGTAATATATTAATTTAAAAAAAGAAGAAAAAGAGACGACAGTTTCAGGGCTACATCTTCAGGTCTCAATCATCGTCTTCTGGTCAGGTTTGTATTAACTCTATTAAACCTGAATGTATTTAAATAAAAACTAAGCCTTGCCAATGCTCTGGCCGGCATCGATGCATCATCGTCTGGCCTGTGGCGGGTCCCCGTGAGTGTGGCCTGTGGCGGGTCCCCGTGAGTGTGGCCAGGGCGTGGCCTTGTACGCACTACACACCGCCCACCTCCCGGGGCTCCAGACGTGACGGCGGCACAATGGCGGCATCGATGCATCATCGTCTGGCCTGTGGCGTGTGTGTGGCCTGTGTGTGTCCCCGTGTGTGTGGCCTGTGGCGGGTCCCGTGTGTGTGGCCTGTGGCGGGTCCCCGTGTGTGTGGCCTGTGGCGGGTCCCCGTGAGTGTGGCCTGTGGCGGGTCCCCGTGAGTGTGGCCTGTGGCGGGTCCCCGTGTGTCTGGCCTGTGGCGGGTCCCCGTGTGTGTGGCCTGTGGCGGGTCCCCGTGAGTGTGGCCTGTGGTGGGTCCCCCGTGTGTGTGGCCGGGGCGTGGCCTTGTACGCACTACACGCCGCCCACCTCCCGGGCCTCCAGACGTCACGGCGGCACAATGGCGGCGGCTGGCCTCGGGCCTCGGCCTCTGATCTGGGACCGATGCCCGGCCCCGGCCCGGCGGCAAAGCGCCCCAGGCACTGCGAGGTGCCATCCGGCCCGGGGTCGGGTGAGCCGGGGGAGGGGGAGGGGGCGTCAGACGAGAGCAGTGTTACCGCTGATATGGAAATGTCCCTTTTATAGGGAAATCAGCTGAGATCAGGATCTATGGAACTCGCACGAGATCTAAGGAAATTGTACAATCGCTAGCATTTTCGTGTTGTTTGGTTCATATTTGAAACAAAATAGTATTTCAAGCGAGATAAATGTGGAATAAAAATACATTGGTGAAATGTATTTTATCATTAGTATTTGTGTTCGTTTTCAGAAGAAGAAAAACTTATAGTAATTTATACAATTTTAGAATACCCTCGATTGTTGTCACTTTCAAAGCAAAACATACTTCTGCTTCCTGTTTCTCTTGCTGATGGCGTATTTTTTTTCCAGACTGCTGCTTGCCACCTCGCAAAAATATTATAACCTAACCTACCCTAACCTTTTCCGAGAAAAAAAAACACTAAACCTAACCTAGAGGTGGCGAGTAGAAGTCTGGAAAAAAAATAAGCGATCCGATGTCCTATCGTATTCGTGTCATTAAAGGGAAATAATGACCTTTTCCCACAAAAATGGAGTTAGCACTTGAAATCGACAGAAGAGGCCAAAATATGATGTAAATTCATCGCATTTTGCGTATAAAAATTCCTTCCGAGAGATATTTCAAGTTAATCTTGATAAGCACTTTTAACGACTGGTTCTTGTCGAGTACTTTTCGGTTTCCATCAAACTCCGGGCTTTTCCCGTATTGCTTTTTTACGCAATGGTGTGGAAAATATATTTTGTGTTCTGCTTGTGATTATATACCCCCCCCCCCCCCCCAACTTGCTGGGAGCAAAAAGTTATCGGGTAGGCTCCAGAGGGCTTCCGCTACTAGAAGCGCTGCAACTATCGATTAAACTGCTGGCATATTGTTAGCGCCGGCCAATAGCAATTCAACAAAACAGGTCGTGCACGCTGACTACAGCAGCCGAACAGAAACTGGACGGCCATCATGTTTTTTGATGACGGCCGTTTCGATGATGGCCGATGGCCATTTTTTGAAGAAGATATCAATTTAGAGCTACGAAACTTGCACATAATAAAGTTCACAGTGGCAAGAACGTGCTGTGCAAAACTTGTCTTTCTATCTTGCATGATGTGACCGTAATTGTATTGTCTTATGTGCGCCGTTGTACATAACATCACCATAGTGGCGATCGTTTTATAGATATCGAAACAAAAAATAAGCAAAAAAACAATATAAGTGAAAATTCGACTAAAGGGGCTCCAGATGTGAATTTCATCATATACAACAATCAAACCAATAGCTACTTACCGTATGAAAAATATTTTTGACATTCCAAAACAGTAGGCACACTCCCTTTAAGTATTATATGACCGCGTTTCGTGTCTGTTGTGAAATCGGGTATGTAAAGTATCATTACGAATACCAATCATATATATATATATATATATATATATATATATATATATATATATATATATATATATATATATATATATATAATGTGTGCCGCGGAATATGTCTTGTATATATAACCATATGTCATGTCATGGAACGTGAGAAAGTAGTGGAGAAGGCACCCTACACTCTTGGAAGATTAGGGACGTTTATATACGTTAGTAGGTATTATATGTGAAATATATTCCCCCAAAACGCATACCAGCACTGCCACACCACCAAAATAAAAATACACACCAGCAATGTACCGGCGCAGGCGAATGAGGACCTGAGGTGCAGGTAAGTTGCTGCACATGGCCTTTAGCCTTATATCACATAAATATCGGCAATAGTGAAAAATATCTGCGATATGGTGCGACAATATGACAATATTGCACCTCCAGTCAATATCTGCGGGTGAAAACAACCTGATTTTTAAAAAAAAAAATATTTGAGAAAGAGTAGGGAAGGGTGTAAGGAAAAGGGAAATGACTACCCACAAAGGTGAATTTTCATGGAAATCTAGGGAAATCAGCCGGACTGCCAGCGGTAACTGGGCGAGAGTCACCGCCAAGGCTATATAACAAGGTAGGCCATTACGGTCAAAAACAGGGTCTCAAGGCCTCTGATTGGCCGATGGTCGTGACGTCAACGGTACATGACTTTTGCTAGCCGGCATGATCAGCGTGCAAAATCCCATTGAGATCCCCCCTCTAACTCGAAAACTAAAAGGCCAGCAAGACGCAGAAAACAGTGTTTGAAAGCTCTCAACAAGGCCATTCGATGTTACTTCGGGTATGATTTGGCTCAGGTAAATATTGAGGTCACCAGAGGTCATCAAAGGTCACATTTTCCAAGTGAGGGATTTTGCTCTAGAAACCCTCAAATATCTCGGGAACTATGAGAGCTAGTAACAAACGAAAGAAGAGAAAAAAAACAATCGAAAGCTCATACAAATTCCAATCACCATAGTTATACTCAAATTTAAGCTCAGGCCAATAGTTTAGACCCCAGAGGTCACCAAGGGTCACGAGGACATTTCTTCCTAAAAGTTTTTCATAGAAAACTTTGTATGGGTTAGATATATGGCAGTAATTTTAACAACATCATGTTTGTCTCGTAAAGGCGCTTCGAAGCAACATATCAATGGTGTCCTGGTAAGGTCAACTTTAAAATTTGACCTCAGGTCAAGGTCGTTTGGTGACCCATAAAGGTCATGTTGCATATGGGGCGACGCGACTCGACTAGACAAACGCAGTGGCGTCATTTGCACGTCTCTATCTTTATTCTGTCCAGAGTTATTGGCAAAAAGTGTTGGTGACCTGAGCCAGCCTTGCAGAGGTCACTGAGCAACAATTGCACCTGGGTCATCAATAATGAGCTAAAATAACATGATTGTGAAAGAATTGACCTGATCCAATGCATATTCTCAGAAAAGGAAGCATTTGTATATTTTCCCATTGACTTATAATGGGGAGGTCACGAAATTGACCTAACCTTAGGCAGACTGGTTATTGATTCGACACTGATTGAATCGATTGGAATCGTTCAATCAAAATTCATTGAATCAAAACATAATTGATTCACCACCAGATCTTTTGATTCATGAATCGTGATTGAATGAAACCCGCATCAAATCAAGGCTGATTGAATTAAAAGATTTAACGATTCAAGTACACTGGTAAATTGTGTAAATACATGCAGTCCCAGTGGCTACATTCATTTATACTGAAATACTATTGCTGTAACAATGATTTAATAATCATATATATGCATGTTTCCATTTGTATTGATTTGCCATAAATTCACCTGATATATTTAAATGTTGAATCAAACGTGAATCTATTAAAATATTTGTTTTGATTCTTTGAATCAGAAGGAATCAATTCCCAAAATTGTATCCGTGAATCGAACGGTGATTGAATCATTCAGATTCCAAAATGAATCATGATTTAATCGTTTAAAAAAAAAAGTTGAATCAATAACCAGTCTGACCTTAGGACACCGATACAAAAAAAAAATCCGAGATAAACGAATTGTAGGTACTTATGACCTTATGAAATCCTGCAAGTTTCAAATTTACCGGACAAACACTGGCTTTGGCACGACCACAAGCATTTTTGGAGGTAAGTTCACTTGACGTGACCTGGTGACCTGAGTCCTGACTTGAGACGACCTGAAGTTAAAACTTTCACACAATGTGAGTAATTGATTCACACATAGCCGTGTCAAATTTGGCGGCGCTGCACGCCGCTGTTTCCTCGCTATTCTCGAAAAACCTCAGGGGTGGTCAAAGTGACGCCCTCACCAGATCTCGGATTTAGGATGTCCGTGAAGGTTGCATCATCGTTGTCACACAACTCCAGCGTCAACTTTTAATTTCCCCCAAACTTCGTTTGTAGGTCAATCAGATCATGCTGATTTAAAAAATCAAGTCCATTTTGCGATAGCGATTGACCTTCCAGATACAAGGACGGGGAACGTGCTGGAGCCTAAAGTTACCGTCCGATTTGCTTTAAAATGGTCTCAAACGATTCCTTGGGTCAAAATCTAGGGTGAGCGAGATTTTCAGGTTTCCAGATCATGACCTTCCAGGTAACATTTCAGGTAAACGGACAAGACACGCACTGGAGCCTCAAGTTACCGTCCGATTTGTTTAAACGGGGTCACAAACGATTCCTTGGTTCAAAATATAGCGTGAGCGAGACTTTCAAGCTTCAAGGTCATGACCTTCCAGGTCACATTTTAGGTTAAACAATTGTCTGGAAGGTCATGACCTTGAAACCTGAAAGTCTCGCTCACGCTAGATGTGGACCCATGAAATCGTTTGAGACCATTTTAAAGCAAATCGGACGGTAACTTTAGGCTCCAGCGCGTTCCCCGTCCTTTGACCTGAAATTTGACCTGGAAGGTCATGACCTTCCAGGTCATGGTCACCACCAGGTCACCTGGAAACCTAAAGTCACGCTCACGCTAGATTTTGACCTAAGGAATCGTTTGGGACTATTTTAAAGCAAATCGGACGGTAACTTCAGGCTCCAGCGCGTTCCCTGTCCTTTGACCTGAAATTTGACCTGGAAGGTTAATCGCTATCGAAAAATGGACTTGATTTTTGGAATCAGCATAGTCTTATTGACCTAAACACGAAGTTTGGGGAAAATAACAAGTTGACGCTGGAGTTGTGTGGTGACGATGACGCTAACTTCACGGACATGGATTTAGGCCACTATATTTTGCTAGGCCTCTAAATGGTCGCAACAAAATGTCGGACAGACCCATGTCGAAGTCTCAGGACTTCCGAGGGCCCCTCAGGCCTACCGAGGGCCCCCTCAGGCCGACTGAGGGCCTTAGAGGGCCCCTCAGGCTGGCTGGGGGCACCTCGGGGCCCCCAGCCAGCATTTAGCATCCCCCGCCATTAGCAAATTTGGCACGGCTATGTGTGCATCAATTACCCACATTGCGTGAAAGTTTTAACTACAGGTCGTCTCAAGTCAGGTCCCAAGGTCACGTCAAGTGACCTCACCTTCAAAAAATGTGTGTGGTCGTGCCAAAGCCACAGTGTTTGTCCGATAAATTGGAAACTTTTTTTCATAAGGTCATAAGTACCTACAATTCGTTTATCTCGGATTTTGTTTGTATCAGTGACCTAACGTCAGGTCAATTGCGTGACCTCCCCATTATAAGTCAATGGAAAAATATACAAATACTTCCTTTTCAGAGAACATGCATTGGATCAGGTCAATTCTTTCAGAAGCATGTTATTTTAGCTCATTATTGATGACCGAGGTGCAATTGTTGCTCAGTGACGTCTGCAAGGTCGGCTGAGGTCATCTGAGGTCACCAGCACCCTTTTGCCTATAAGTCAAAGTCATGTATTAAGATACATCCACGTTGTGGCTTTTACGTATCCAGTTAGAGTACATGTGTAGTGATATCTAAATACAAAGGCACAGTGTAAACACGATAAAAAGCAATACGATCGCGGTCAGTAAAGGAGAACACATTGTACATGGTAGGCCTGTCATCGCACGGTATGAGGCTTAACCACCAACCATAAGAAAATTGAAGCGGTCAATGCAGGTCACATGCTATCCGCACATAGGAAACCGCAACTCCGACTGCGGGTGTTTACCTTAAACCTTAGAGATGCCAGTGTTCCAGGTTTTCGCCGCTCTAAATGCAAACGCACGCTCGCTGCTCGACAGCTTACACAACGGCAGCTCCAGCGCTCCTGCCGCAGCAGCTCGGGACTCGCGTAGCGATACATGGGCTCGCCGGACAAACATGGCCCTGATGGCGGGAGGACACTGCTCGGCGTTAACCCGCGCACTGCAGGGGGGTTGATTTCCGCCCCCTCAGGTTTGTCAAAGATAGCGAAAAAACGGCGGCGCGCAGCGCCGCCGGGTTTTGATACACCTGTTAGGACATCAATTGCGCACACTTTGAGGAAAAAAAATATGTTCGGGTCATCTCAGGTCAGGTCACCAGACCAGGTCAAGTGACCCCACCACCAAAAATGTTTGCAGTTGTGCCAAAGCCAAAGTTTTTCACCGAACAGGTTGAAACTTACAGGATGTCATGAGGGCATCAGTACTTACAATTCGTTTAACTCGGAACTTTGATATCGGTGACCTAAGGTCAGGTCAATTTCGTAACCTCCCCATAATAAGTCAATGGGGAAATATACAAATGCTTCCTATTTCAAGGATATGCATGGTACTAGTCCAATTACTTCTGGATCATGTTATAGGATATTCTTGATGATCCAAGTGTAAGTTTTGTTCAGTGACCCCTATTGGGTCATTTGAGGTCATGCGAGGTCACCATCACTTTTTTTGTCAATTACTCTCGACAATGAAGATAGAGAAGTAAAACAGACATCAATGTGTGTTTCTCGTCGAGACACGTCTTCCCATATGCAACATGCCCTACTTGGGTCACCACGTGACTTTGACCGTAGGTCAAATTGTTAAGTTGACTTAACAAGGTCACCATATATATCATGCAAAGCGCCTTGACAAGATAAACACAATGGCGTAAACATTTTCCCGTTATCTTTATTAAGTAAAAAGTTAATAGCAAAAAACGATTTAGCAAAAAAACGGAATTTTTCCCTGTTTGACCTCTGGAGCCTCAAATATTGACCTGAGATCAAATCTGAGGACACCTTAGCGATTACAAATTTCACTGGCTGGCGTTTGTTTTTCCGTTTGTTTCTAACTATCATCGTTTCTGAGATATATGGGAATTTCTGGAGCGATGTCCTAAAACAGGAAAAAAACTGGAAAATTTGACCTTTGATGACCTCAATTTTGACCTGACTTAAAAAACACTGAAATACTTTCGATAGAACATGTATGAAGCTATCAAATGCCTTTTTCCGCTTCTCGCTACGTTGCGTAGTTTTCGAAATCTCAGGGGGGGGGGGCGGAAATCAACCCTCCCCCCTGCAGTTCGTGTTCGGCGCAAAGCCCCTGCAGTGCGCGGGTTAAGCGCTCTGTGCACCTGGATGCGGTCGTGCTGGCGCACCATCTCATCGACTCTGCCAGCCAAGCGATACCAGGGCAGGTGTCACATGCTCAAAACGCCGCACTCCCGTCACCAGCCTGGCCGCGAAGTTGACAGTCTTTTGCACTCGGTGCAAGTGACACTGGGCGGCTCCTCCCAAACGGATAGACAGTATTGGATATGGGGAAATACGTGGGCGTGGATGAGGTGCATCAGGTGTGAAGTGATGGCGGATCTTGTATAGGGATGAAAGGATGGCGTTGCATCGTCGGACCACCATGGATGTATGAGATACCATGATCACTATTGATATAATACAGATAGAGACGTGCAAATGACACCACTGTGTTTGTCTCGTCGGGTCGCGTCGCCCATATGCAACATGAACTTTCTGGGTCACCAAATCAAATTTTGAAGTTGACCTTACCGGGTCACCATTATTATGTTGTTTCGAAGCACATTTACGAGACAAACGCGATGGTGTTAAAATTACTGTCATATGTCTAACCAATAAAAAGTAATTTACGAAATCTTTTAGGACAAAATGTCCTCGTGACCTTTGGATATTTGGTGGTTCTAGAGCGAAGTCCTTTACTTGGAAAATGTGACCTTTGATGACCAAGTATTTCAGTGTTTTTTAGTTCGGTTCTGGTGACCTCAATATTGGCCTGCGCCAAGTAATATCTGAAGTAACTTCGAATGGCCTTGTAGAGAGCTTTCGAACGCTGTTTTCTGCGTCTCTGTAGCCTTTTTAGTTTTCGAGTTAGAGGGGGAGATCGGATCCCAGTGGGATTTTGCACGCTGATCATGCCGGCTAGCAAAAGTTATGTGCCGTGACGTCACGACCAATCAGAGGCTGGTATTGGATGGAATCCTCCCACGTAATGCTGCAGGTGCCGGAGTGAGCCCTCTGGGCACCGCACCGTTCGACTGACACTAGGGAGTGCGAGTCTTTTCGCCAGCCGTGAGAAGTGGCGATTGGCGGCGTTATTCTAGCTCTGCTACTGAGGTAGCTCGCCGATCTGCCGGTCCGGTGGCATTGTAGCACTGCATGATTGCCTCTACTGGCGACTGACTGCTGGCCGCCGGGGTTCGTGCCGCCCGGTCGCTCATGTTTGACACCGTGACCCCTGCGGCCTGCACTACACACGCTTCACACCCGCTTTCTATTGCCGCCCCCGTCGAGCGTGGGATGGGGGGGATTTTGCCCCTGCCGACCCCCCCCCCCTCCCCTGGGTCCGCCAATGGCTTCTGATGGCGAGCATACTAGGAGTATGAACGGAGCAGGCAGTGGGTGGGGCATGAACTCACTTTGTATACTTTGTTTTGCTTAAAGTTCTGTGTTAAACTAGGGAAGTTTGGGACGTCTGAGACGAGACAGGCAAGGGTAGAGCAAGACAAGAAGAAATCAAATATGCAAATAATGTTAAATACAAGTAGTGGCTTTGTCTCAAAAGTATATAGGTATTATATGCCACCCCCTCCACATTTATTGCCGTCAGTGGTGGACCTTTATGAAATCGGTTGGGGGGGGGGCCGAATGGTCAAGTTGACTTACTAAATGTCCAATACTATATGTATATGTATATATAGTGTGTAGTTATTATATAATATACTTATAAAACTATTGCAATTATTACAATTATGGAACCATTTTTTTCCGTTTCATACAGGACAAAATACCCAACACATTTTTCTCTCCAATTTCCTTCTTTCAGCCCATAAGATTGACAAATTACTAGTTAACTGAAATTGATAGGTAAACACTGACAAGGACAGCAACACAATTTCGAAGCCGTTAAATGTTAAATTATCGCCAACGGTGGCCAATTGAAAATGCATCTGAAAAACACATTCCTCATACATAATTTTCATATGCCAGCCGGAGTCGGCAAAAATTAACTGACACCGACTCCGGCAAAAATCACCTACTCCAATAGACTCGGATTCCGAGTCCGAGTCTGCAAGACTTCTTCCGACCGACATGGCTCTCTCAGCCCGTTCAAGGGCTCTCCAGAATGACCGATAGCTTTCTCAGACTTGCACAGGGCCCTCTTAGGTCTGACAATGGCCCTCTTAGACAAGCATAAGGCCCTCAGATCAGACGGTGGTCATCTCTGGTCGACCGATAATCCTCTCAAAGAAGCGGAGGGTCCTCTCTTAGGGGGCTTAGGGCTCTCTAAGGCCTGAAAAGCCCTCCCCTCTGGACGATTAAGGGTCCTTTCAAACTGGTAAACAGATCTCTCAGACAGGCACAGGGTCCTCTCAGGCCTGACAAAGGTAATTTCAGAACGACAAGGAGCCTAAGGCTCTAAGGCCTGGAATATTTATATATATATAAAAATTAGTCCGAATGTTTTTGTATGGATGGATTTCCGAGGTCAGGACCCACGCTAAGCAGAGCTTGTTGCACAGGTCCTGACCTCACCACCCGATGGCGCAATTCCTGTTGGCCGTCATAATTTAGAGACCAAAGTTTAACGTGCCCGACATACCTGAACACGGTCCGCCCCGCTCACTGACGTCACTTGACCTTGAGTGCGACCGCTGCCACCGGCCGCAGGCCACCCCAGTCAGGAGCAAATAGCGAGCGCCGAAGCGACTCGAACCCGAACCCGAACCCGAACCCGAAGATACTGTCCCAAACCAACTGAGGCCCCTCTCAGACCGCCGGGTTCTTTCCGGTCTAGACAATGACCCTCTAAGACCAGCCTGGGGCCCGATCAGGCCTGGCAAGACTCAAGAGCCACTCGAGCCGACCGATGGTCCCCTCAGGCCGGCTGAGTTCTCCTTCAGGCCAAACAAGGGCCCCCTCAATCCGACCAAGGGCCTCTCAAGTCGACCGAGAGCCCCCTAAGGCAGACAGAAGAGCCCCACAGGCACACTAGGGACCCATATAGGCCGACCGAGGGCCACTCAGGCCAGCCGAAGGCCTCCTGAAGCTGACCGAAGGCCCCTCAGGTCCAAACATCACCTCAAACTGACCGAAGCTACCTTAGGCCGAAAAAGGGTATTCTCAAGTCGACTAAGCTAACTGAGGGCCCTTCAAGGCGACCGAGAGCCCCCTAAAGCCGTCAGAGGACCCCCTCAGCCAGCCGATGGCCCCTTCAGGCCGGCCAAGGACCCCTCAGATCGAAAAGCCCCTTCAAGCTGACTGAGATCCTCTCAGACCAAACGAGAGCCACTCAGGACGACCGATGGTTCCACAGGCCAACAGAGGGCCCCTCAAGCTGACCGAGGGCCCCTCAGACCAAGCGAGGGTCCTCAGGCCCACTCAGGGTCCCCTCAGGCATACCGAGGTCCACTTAGACCGACCGAGGTCCACTTAGACCGACTGAGGTCCCCTCAAGCCGACTGAGGTCCCCTCAAGCTGACTGAGGTCCCCTCAAGCCGACAAAGGGTCCCTCAGGCCCACAAAGAGCCCCTCAGGCCGAACCAAAAGCTCCTCAGGCCAACCAAGGGTCCCCTCAACCCGGCCGAGGTTCCCTCAAGCCGATCGAGGGCCCCTAAAGTCGACCGAGGGCCCCTCAGGCCAACCGAGCTTCCATCCAGGCCAACCGAGCTTCCATCCAGGCCAACCGAGCTTCCATCCAGGCCGACCGAGGACTCCTCCAGGCTAACAGAGGCCCCCTTAGGCCGAAGAAGAGGTCGTCAGTCCGACTGGACACTCCTCAGGCCGATGAAGGGCCGGCCGGCCAAGCTGGCCGAGGTTCGATCAAGTCGACCGAGCCCCCCCCCCCCCCCGCTAGTCGAACGAGGGCCCTCAGGCCGATCAGGCCGACTGAGGACTCCCCCCCCCCCCTCAGGCCGGCAGGGCAACCCTCAGGCCAAACAATGGCTACTTAGGCCGACTGGAACCCCCACGGATGGACGAATGACTCCTTCAAGTCGACGGAGTGCCACTTCAGGTCGACCGAGCTCCCCTCCAGGCCCAACGAGGCTCGCTCAGGCTGACCGAGGGCTCGTCAGGTCAACCAAGGACCCACTCAGGCCAACTTCGGTTAACCTCCTGGAAGAGACATGGACCCCTAGGCCCCCTGGCCACGATGACCCTATGCCCTTTGATGGTACGATCCCCTCGACGTTCCTCCGCAACTATTATTTTAGCACGGATATTTAGGATATTGCAATACCAGGGAGCCAAAAAGGCTGCATAAACTATCAGCCTTATTTCAGGCAAAAAATACATTTACAACCAATTCCATTGAACGCCATTTAAATAAAGCACTTCGATCGCTAATTCGTCATGCTCCCCTTCGCTATTCGCTAATCTGAACGCTTGAACCTTGTATCTACAGACTTGTTAGCAGAAGATAATCCATGCTACCAACTTACCCATATCATAATCGAAAATCAGTCGCAGATGGAATCACAATGCTCGTATACTTGTAAGATGGAATACTCGAGATGGTATCACATCTTGACAGTGTCCTGGCATTGGGAAATGTGGGCGAAAAATGACTCCCTATGGATACTATTTTCCACTCTTTTTCCCAAATTTTCCTCTTAATTTTCCACTCCTTATTCTAAAATATATTGGATAATTTGAACTCAATACTGATTTATGGATGTAATGATAGGACAAGACAGGGAAAGACATCAAAATTGGCATAGGTAATAACTAATTCTGGTGAGCGGATAATTGGACACTGATAAGCCGAATACAATGGCTTTTGGTTGAATTTTCCACTCTTTATGCTTATTTTTAGCCATAATTTTCCATTCTGCACCTAAGCTCCAAAGCAATCCTAAGACCCAGCATCTTGATATGATGAAATACGCAAAATTCAAAACAACAATCTGTGCGGGTAGTCCTTGAAATTTTAGAGGGGCACACATTTTGGAAAACATTGGGGGGGGCCCGGAGCACCGTTGGGGGCTCAGCTCAGCATTGGGAGGGCTTGGGCCCTCCCAAAGAGATATAAAGTTCCGCCCCTGCTTGCCGTTTCTACGTCCCTGATGACTCCATATGATCACGATATTTGAGACAAATGTTATTCAGCCAATAGAGATACTGACAGGATCAAAACTTACCTTCAAATTGCAATTTTGAGCTATCGAATAGGAATTTGCGTGTCTATGTATTTTCGCGACAAAATTGTAGGAGAGACTGTCTTATTTGCGCATGGTCATAATTGCGCCAGCCCCCGATATTTTAAAAATCAATGAGTGAAGGGCCATATAAAAGGTATTTTTGAGTAGGCAGAGATGCACAAAACAAATATAATTTGTATCCGGAGGTCGACAATGGGGCGGCGGAGCGGCAGGCCAAACCTTACTTTTTTACTTGATTTTAACCATTTTCTGGGTGGATTGATTTATGTACTAATGAGATAATTATAATTTACATCTATGTTGCAAAGTATTTATAACAAACCACAAATATTTGTCTAATATTTAATCACAACAATAAGTTTGTACACGTTGTTTGATGCTGGATATAGCCGATTTGGATGAGGCCCCGCCCTCGCCATATTTGCGCCACTCATCGGCGCCAGGCAGGGGACCAAAAGGGACTGCCGATTACGGCCATTTGGCGTTGCAATACATGTTTATGGACTAGTTTTTCGTCTAGAATGCGAAAAATGGCAGCGTAACATTGTTTGTTCCATACAACTTGAAGTGGAAGGTATCAACTGAAGTGATGGGTGATGTATGAAAATACCCGTACCTACAAAGTGGCCAATTTTGGTCTTTCAAAGCCATATTAATTCAGTTATTTTTGACGATAGCAATTTCAAACTTGGCATACATATTCCTCGTATAAGTCCAGTTTTCCATCCATGTCTTTTTTTGCGATCTGTTTATTTTTCTCGAAAATATCGTGAAAATCATATTTTCCTTTTTTCATTTTTCGAAATCTTGCATGTTCGAAAGATAAAAACATTTTTAAAGCCTAGTCTGTTGTGAGTTATTTCAAATCTTACAATTTAATTTATCTTCAAAACTCTACTTTTGATAGTGTTTTTCGTAAACCTCGATTTTTCAACAAAAACTGCGTCACGCGCACACCACAGTCACGCGCAGGGCGCAGGGCAAGACACAGTCACGCACAGGGCGCAAATAGGGCAACCTGGGATGGCGCAATTAACCCGCCGTGCCGGGGGTGTTTAGACACCCCCCATAAGGTTTTTCGAGGATAGCGGAAAAACGGTCACGCGCAGCGCCGCCGTTTTTGGCACAGCTGTTTGGGCATCAATTACCCACATTGTGTAAAAGTCTTGAACTCAGGTCAGGTCACCAGACCAGGTCACGTGACCCCACCTCCAAAAGTTTGTGGTTGTACCACAGTCTCAGTGTTTGGAGGATCGATCTTACACTTACAGGATTTCATAAGGTCATAAAGATCTACAATTCGTTTATCTTGTATTTTATATATCAGCGACCTAAGGTCGGATCAATTTTTACTACATTTCTGTGATGAAGCTGCTCGTTCGGCCGTGTCTGTTGTGCTCTGTGACTGTTGTGAGCTGCCGCCGCTCTGCAGCCGAGGCAGCGCTATCCGCAGCTCTTTCCGGCGTGTAGGCGGGGGCCGTTTTTGGTCGGCGTGCGTGTGCTGCTGTCGTCTGTTTACCGACGACGTGGCACGCGCCGCCGGTGATGACGCCCGGACGGGGGACGGACGGATGACGCGTCGCCGCCTAATGACGGCTCGCCGTGCGGCCGAGAACGCACCGACTTATGATCCAACTGCACTGATAGAGCTGCGGATTTTGAGCACCACAGGCCCACGCGTTGCAGGCTTTGAAGGTCATGTGTGGATCTGTATTTGATCTTTATGAGCAGTGCCGGTGTTCTGTTAACTTTACACCATGGCCAGGCGGACTGGCACCACTAACCAGTGAGGGGCTAGAGCTAAATGAGGTGGCATGGGAAGACGTGGCCTAGTCAAATCAGTGCCGTTCATTTGCTGCGTGCCAGTGCAGTCACCGACGGTTCCGCGTCACGAATGTAGTGTTGCTTCGTTCGGGGCTGTGACCCGGCCGTGACCCTGCTCTGCTCCGCGGCGGTCGGCCCCCTCCCTTCTCCTGCGTCAGACGCGGGTAGGGCGTGGCGCGCTGCAGCCGGCAGTGGCAGGCCGGGCAGGGCCAGGGTCACCGCGTGTGACCCGCGCACCGCTCGTCACACGGCTCATGGTCTGCGGTCCGAACACGAAGGCGGGCTGAAATAAATGACAGGCTGTTAAAAGATGCGATTCTTGGAACTGAAGAAGTTGCACGGTTGATTAATAAAAAAACATGAATATTTAGCGGTATTTATGGTTAAAGTGAGGCTATTTTCAAAGCGCTTTTGTTTGGCTCTATGTAATGCCTGCATCGTCTACGTCCATTCATCACTGCAGCGTATAACGTGGCGTCTGCCATCTAGCGGCAACCGCCGACAGTTGTAGTTCAGGGGACGCCCGTTAGATAGGCCCAGCTAACAAAATGACGTTGTTACAACGTTGCCAGAAGGTTGCGGTTTGGTGTGCACAATGTTGTGAAATAGCGTCACAAAGTTATTTTGTAGACTCCCAGGAACGTTGTCACAACGACAGCAACGTTGTATATGACGTTTTCACAACCCCATTACAACATTGTCACACTTTTACATGATGACGCTTTGTAAACGTTGCCATGAAGTTCCTACAACGTTGTCACGACGTTCCTACAACGTTGACACGACGTTCCTACAATGTTGACACGACGTTCCTACAACGTTGACACGACGTTCCTACAACGTTGACACAACGTTCCTACAACGTTACCACGACGTTCCTACAACGTTGCCACTATGTTTATACGACGTTGCCACTACGTTTATACGACGTTCTTACGACGTTTACACAACGTTTAACAACGTCTATGCGACGTTCTTGCGACGTTTTCACAACGTTCTTACGTTTCCTGAACGTCTCAGCGACGTTCCCATGACGTTCGTACAACGTTTCTACAACGTCTCAGTGACGTTCCCACGACGTTTGTATCCAAATCAGACTGCCCTTTTAAATTTTTATATTTGCACAATGCCACAACGTTGACAAGACTAAACAAACACCGGTGCCGTCGCGCCACCCGGCGCCGGCCGCCAGGGTTTTCATTCAATCATGACTCATGAATCAAACAGTCCGGTCTGCAGTCTCTCCGCCTTCGTCTCCGGCCTACAGCTTGGCCTACAGCGCGGCCCGGCTCGGCCCGGCCTCCCCTCGGTCTGCAGCCTTATTGCGAAACTTCGTCGGGGGGGGGGGGGGGGGGGCGTTAAACGCCCCCAGTCAATGGCGGGTTAATAACAATGTATAATTTGGCTGCTTATCAATCATCTCAACATAATTGTTTGAATGCACAACTATTTATATTATTAATGCCCGAATGCCCGTTGGAACGATATCAATGGACTATGGAAAAACCAGAGTAAGTGTGACTGTTCGTGGACAAGACCAGGTGAAAATAAAATCATTAATCTTAAGCCTGCCCCCCCCCCCCCAGTCAAATTTCCTTAGACGAGTCTCTGCTTTGTGTGCTAGGTTTGGATCTTATCTTGCCCCCCCCCCCTCCCCTCCCCAAGTGGGTTTCCCTTAAAATAGCCCATGCCTTCCTGTGACCTGTAATGAGTCTGACATCACTTAAATTTGCTCGGGGTCATTTCTTTACATCTATACCATTGTATTCACCTTTCAATTAACATTTACCACGTGTTAGTAGCTTAGTGCGTGTCGCAATTAAATGACAGTTGGACACATCACGTGCTTGGTGCTCTTGCCAAATGTAGCCACTTATCCTACTGCCGGCACCACAAGTGCGTGGTGGGATACGTCGCGCTAAGTCCGAAATCAGACTATTAGGTAAAGTAGGTATGCTCAATGCTGTTACAGCTAGCCAAACAAGACTTCACCACGTTCAAGAACTCTACTGCTATTTATGATTGCATCATAGAAGATGATATTTTGTCGCATAGCAACGCTGCTCAGTGATAACGTTTCGGTGATGGCGTTACATGTTTAGTGGAAGTTACCAGAGTTACCGTTACATGTTTAGTGGGAGTTACTAGAGTTACCGTTACATGTTTAGTGGGAGTTACTAGTTTTACCGTTACATGTTAAGTGGGAGTTACTAGTGTTACCGTTACATGTTTAGTGGGAGTTACTAGTGATACCGTTACATCTTTATAGGGAGTTACTAGTGGGACCGTTACATGTTTAGCGGGAGTTACTAGTGGGACCGTTACATGTTTAGTGGGAGTTACTAGTGTTACCGTTACATGTTTAGTGGGAGTTACTAGTGTTACCGTTACATGTTTAGTGGAAGTTACTAGTGTTACCGTTACATGTTTAGTGGGAGTTACTAGTGTTACCGTTACATGTTAAGTGGGAGTTACTAGTGTTACCGTTACATGTTTAGTGGGAGTTACTAGTGTTACCAATACATGTTTAGTGGGAGTTACTAGTGTTACCGTTACATGTTTAGTGGGAGTTTCTAGTGTTACCGTTACATGTTAAGTGGGAGTTACTAGTGTTACCGTTACATGTTTAGTGGTAGTTACTAGTGTTACCGTTACATGTTTAGTGGGAGTTACTAGTGTTACCGTTACATGTTAAGTGGGAGTTACTAGTGATACCGTTACATGTTTAGTGGAAGTTACTAGTGATACCGTTACATGTTTAGTGGGAGTTACTAGTGTTACCGTTACATGTTTAGTGGGAGTTACTAGTGTTACCGTTACATGTTTAGTTACCGTTACATGTTTAGTGGGAGTTACTAGTGTTACCGTTACATGTTAAGTGGGAGTTACTAGTGTTACCGTTACATGTTTAGTGGGAGTTACTAGTGATACCGTTACATGTTTAGTGGGAGTTACTAGTGTTACCGCTACATGTTTAGTGGGAGTTATTAGTGTTACCGTTACATGTTTAGTGGGAGTTATTAGTGTTACTGTTACATGTTTAGTGGGAGTTACTAGTGTCACCGTTACATGTTTAGTGGGAGTTACTAGTGTTACCGTTACATGTTTAGTGGGAGTTACTAGTGATACCGTTACATGTTTAGTGGGAGTTACTAGTGATACCGTTACATGTTTAGTGGGAGTTACTAGTGTTACCGTTACATGTTTAGTGGGAGTTACTAGTGTTACCGTTACATGTTTAGTGGGAGTTATTAGTGTTACCGTTACATGTTTAGTGGGAGTTACTAGTGTTACCGTTACATGTTAAGTGGGAGTTACTAGTGTTACCGTTACATGTTTAGTGGGAGTTACTAGTGTTACCGTTACATGTTTAGTGGGAGTTACTAGCGTTACCGTTCTGTATTCGATTGCAGTCTCTGATAATAGTTTAAGTCGGGCTTCGAGCGCAATAACAAAAGCGTAGCCATAAAATTCGGACTGTGTGTGTGTGTGGGGGGGGGGGGGGGGAGGGGTTCAGCCGGTGGTTGGCCCTCCTACTCCCATAGGGTTAATGTTAAAATCCGACTAATCTGGAGGGGGCCTGAAAGATCTACGGTACACGGCCCCTAGCCTCCCCCGGTGGCCACGCCCATCCGGCTATAAAGTAATCGCAGTTGTGCTTCGGGTACGATGTTGGTACCTATCGCAAATGATTGCGAGAGGTTTTCGTAAGGGACAAAAGCTTCCCACTAGCTTAGGTTGCATACTTAACCTAAACGTATCTATACAGATTTCGCGACTGCAAAAGACAATTTCAGGAATGGTCGTGGTATACGATGTCATTAGCGCGGCTGCATCTGGTCAATTTAGGTATGCACCACCCCAGCACAGGACAGGACTTAACCTCGTTTATGACAGGACCGTCACACTGGGGGGGGGGGGGGGGGGGGGGTTGGCTCCGCCGCCCTGCCGTCGTGTCTGCCGTGTGCCGGATGTGCGGCGGCGCCAGAGTTCGTAACACGCTCTGCCCTCTGGAGACGGCACACCGGCCTTGGCGAGCACTGCCCTGTCGCCGGTATAAAGCCGAAACTGGCGCAGCCGAGGGCGACAGACAACCGGTGGGGACCGACCGCTCTCGTGCAGTACCAAGCTTAACCCAGAGATGGCTCTTAAGGTAAGCACGTGTAGCATAGGCGCTCGAAGCACTGTATTGCAGGACATTTGGTGAACGGTGCGAAGTGAGCATATTGCAAGGATGACAATGTGCACATAACTGTACATTTAAACTAGGAATGTATATATATAATCTGTATACTGAATGCTTCCGTCTTATCACGAGCGAGACTGTTAATGCTTGGTTATGTTGGCTGCCGTACAATTATACAATATTATATTAAAGCTATATATTATAACATAAAGCGGCTGGTTGGACGATGACATCCACTCTGCCCCATCCACCAGGTGGTATCTGCACTGGCCGCGCTGGCAGCCGTGGTGGCTGGCGTTCCCGAGCACGGCTACGGACGGCCGGAGTACGGCTACGGCCGGCCGGAGCATGGTTACGGCGCTGTGGTCGTCGGAGAGGCGCCCGTCGCCCGCTCGCTCGAGGTGGTCGACTACGTGAACCCGCACCCCAAGTACGACTTCAGCTACGGCGTGTCCGACCCGTACTCGGGCGACCAGAAGTCGCACGTTGAGAGCCGCGACGGTGACGTGGTGCGCGGCCAGTACCGGCTCGTCGACGCCGACGGCACCGAGCGCGTCGTCACCTACACCGCAGACGACGTCAACGGCTTCCAGGCCACGGTCGAGAAGCGTCCGCTGGGCTACGGCGCCGCGCCGGCAGGCCACTCCGGAGCCCACGTCTACAGCGCCGTGCCCACGGCCGTCTCCCACCAGCAGGTCTCCAAGCAGGAGGGGCCCGACGTGCCGGTGGTGCGCGAGACGGTGCACACGGCGCCGGTGGCGGCCTACCAGTACGCAGCCGCCCCGGCGCCGGCCGCCCCCGCCCTCGCCCTGTACCGGCCGGCTGCGGTCAGCGCCGTACCTGCCGCCACCTACGCCCAGACTCCTGCTGACACCTACTACTCCGCCTACCCTGTCTACCAGCACCACGCGTCTCCCTACATCTACAACTACTGAGCACAGGGCCTGGTGCGCGCCGATATGTCAACATCTTCCATAGCTGTTTGTTAAATTCGGTTTGAAGACACTGCACGTAGCGAACACTGTATTTTGCATTTGATTTTCCTGTGAGTGTTGTCACTGTCATTTGGTATTAATAAAGACGACGTTCAAACTACGGACAATGTTTTAAGCGGCAACGACACCTGCAATGCGGTTGGGCCACAGCACCATTCAAGGAGTTGGTGATGGAATAAAGGCATTTCTCGAAACGTGATCGCGACCAAACGAAACGAAATAAATCAATAATCCTACATCAAAACCAAGCATCCTTGATTATTCTGGAATACAATATTTGACTGCGCTGTCAAAAGAACTAAAGGCGCATGTGACAAGCACTTTGAATGAAGCACGCCCCTGGTTGTTAAGGCGGCCGCACACTAGGCCATTCGGCGCGCGGAGGTCGCGATATCGCTGCGACTTTCCGCGCATCTTTAGCGACTTTCCGCCTTAGCGTCAGCCGAAACGTCAAAAATCGCGGACGAATGTCGTCGGCCGGCCATCTGCGGACTGGCGGAAAAAAGCTGATTTGAACGAGCATTTTTCCGAGACTGAACACCGCGGAGCCGCGGACAACAACATTGATCAGGCTACCAGTGGCGAATCTATGCAAGACAGAGGTACAAATTTTGCACAGCATGCTCTTGCCGCTGTGAAATTTATTATGCAAAAGTCTCATGGTTCTAAACTTACATCTTCGTCGAAAAATGGCCATCATTAATTTACCTTGGGACAGGCTGTAGGCACAGGTTGCGACATGCTGTATGTCGGCGGGGCGGAATCTCGCGAGCAGACAGCGCCGAATCCGCCGGAACAAGGACGATATTCAGCGGTATCGCCGCGATTTTCTGAGGCGGAATTTCGCAGTGATATCGGGCGCCGAATGCGTAGTGTGCGGCCGCCTTTAAAGATGGCCCTAAAATTAATCCGAACAAAACGGAAGTCTTGATTTTGAAGACACGTCAACGTTACCTTACTGCCAGTTTTTCTCTAAATTTAATGACACTATTCTGCACAATGACGCCGCCACGGTTTCAAAATTAGTGGGGACAAATCCAAGTGCACGTATACTTTAACATGGGGCCACATTTGGGATGGCTGAAAACCGGGAGAAGTGTCCCTAGTGTCCCCAGTGGTGGTGACGCCCATGATTTTACTCTCCTCAGCAGCTGAGGTCTTATAAATAATCGTTGACGCAAACTTGTCATGGGAGGAATACGTTTTCCGACAAGGAAAACGTACGGAAAACGTGAAGCGGTGCTACTCAATATTTTATGGAACCTTTCAAACAAATTGTGGATTATCAACTGAGGTAAGGAATTTTGTAATCGAAACACTCTAGTATCTTCCTATTCTGTACCTACATTTTGTACTGTATAACTGCGGCAGATCACTACCAGTAATTTGTTATGGATTGCATGCGTACCCAACGCGGCACACTGTGGTATCCACAGCGAAAACGCATGTGACCCGGGCTGGTGTTTGGACCCAAAAGAGCCGGGTCCACGTCCTTTTTGCGCCCGGAATGCGTGCGTCTCCGGTTGGGCAGGTCGGCTGGCCGACCGCCACACCGTGTTGCCGGATGACGGCTTATCCTGAATTTAATTAAACACAGGATTTCTGAATTTCATTAGATTGGAAATGCCCAAAGTTTGACGATAGACCTATATTTGTGTGCTATTTTAACGTTGTATGGCTATAATTACTGCTCAAAGTACATGTAGGTATGAGCCGTTTCCTCAAATCATGTTGTGAGCCCGAAAACGTTCCATGTTTTCAATGTGACTAAGCGCTATGTTCCTTGCAAATAATTTCGGAACACGACATATCAACAGGTAGAGGAACTCATTAGGAATATTTGTTTGTAATGTTCTAATGCATCCTCCGTGAATTAGTTTTGAAGCATGCACACTTAAATATGACATTCTCACATGTGTCGTTTTGAAAATAGCCCTTTGCATGAGTTGCATGACAATATAAATATAAACAACTTCGCCCACAAAACGCCAAAGAAATCCAAAAGCGGCTGGATTCAGCGCAATTTTCTGAATATGAGCGAACCGGATTTTCTTGCCGCAACCTGCCGCCCATTCGGCTCTGAACTTGTGGCGGGGCGGCCCGGCCGGCGTGACCCGCCCCAGCCTGTGGCGCGGAGCGCGCCAACAGACTCGGGCGGACCTGCCGCATGATCGGTCGGCCTCCAAAGACCAACAGAAGCCAGGAGCACTACCAGCAGCAGCACCGCGGGTCAAGGGGGCCCTCAGGCCGCGATTGTGGCTCCTAGTCGATGAGCCATGGGCGAGAGGCAGTGCTAACTCGGAACAATGTAATACCGCCTGCCGCGCCTTCCGCTCGCCAGCTGCCTTCGCAGCATGTACCGGAGTCGACCAGCAGCTGACCGGCCAGATCAACATGATCCTCCAAGCCGTCAGCTGCTTCCACAAGCTGGACACCGCCGAAATTTCCAGTTACTGTCAGCAAACGTCTGAACGTTATGACGTCCTATACAGTGTACAGTGTACAGGTGGCATACAAATGGCCACCACACTGCACACTGCACGAGCTGCTGGTGCATTCGGCAGTTGTGGTAATTCCTGTCACTTGTCCATCAGCATGACGTTGGAAGAGGTCATGCCGTCGAATGACACGACAGAGACAGAGAGACAGAGAGGCAGAGCGACAGGGCGACAGAGAGACAGAGAGGCAGAGCGACAGGGCGACAGAGCGACAGAGCGACAGAGCGACAGAGCGACAGAGCGGCAGAGCGACAGAGCGACAAAGCGACAGAGCGACAGAGCGATAGAGCGACAAAGCGACAAAGCGACAAAGCGACAGAGCGACAGAGCGACAGAGCGACAGACAGGGCCTCCTGTAAGATATTTTGACTGGGGGGGGGGGGGGGGCACCCACACATTTTTTCCGATGATAGGCTTTGGACATCCACCTGCCAAATCTTGTTGTACTTTCGGGTTTCACGTACGGCACATGAACTGTACTTGTCTGCTGAATCACAAAAGTTGCATTTAATTTTATCTGTCACGCAGAAGCAGATATGAAGAGAAGAACGGGCACCTAAATTTTTGAAGCTTTCAAATGCGCGCCGAAGTCGCGCATTTCCCCCCCCCCCGAATTTCTTCTTTTCTGAATGTATGACTGATGCTATTCGACCTTTATTCTCAGTAGGTAATCTATGTTATTTATTATTTTGTTATTACTTCTCAGTAGGTATTTGTATTTTTGAACTAAGTATTGCTATTGTCACTCATCATATAAAACAAGCGCGAGGTAGAAGATTTGTGTTCAAGGCAAACGTTAACCCGCCATTGACTGGGGGGGGGGGGGCGTTTAACGCCCCCCCCCCCCCCTGATGAATTTTCGTAATAGCTCAAAAACGAATAGCGATATCAACGTGAAACTTCGGATACCTTCTTATAAATCAAGTTTACATCTTCTGTAAAAAAAAAAATCGTCGAGAATTTCGAGTTATATCGAATTTAGTGACGTCACTACACACGAGTATTACACCAAAATCAACAAAACTTTGCCATGCCGTAGAAATGTCATATTTAAAGCAAAATGAAATACAAAAACGTCAACAGATAGAAAACTGCAACAAGGGCTGCAAACTGGCTATTTCAGAATTTGGAAAAATGTGGGTTTTGACCCAAAAAAAATCACAAAACTTTTTTTGGGTGGAAAATGCCCACAAAATCGTTTTTTTTCTTCAAAAATATTAAAAAAGCCGGAATATGTGTCAGAGAACCATATATGGGAAACTACCATACCAAATTTCAGATTGATATCACAATTTTGACTGGCGTATGGTATCTAAAGTAACTCATGACGTCATAATTAAAAATGTTTTTGTTGCCTTTTTTGACCAGATACAGACAAATAAATTGTACCACTGTATTTCTGAGACAAAACTAGTCCAGGAACATGCCTTTTTTATTTAGATTTATCAATTAAAATTTTCGACCTTCAGTGACCTGAACTTGACCTGAACTTGACATTAACTTCACGTAAATGAAGTCAGGTGGTAAAATGGCTATCACTATCGAATTCTACGTGGAAAATAACTCATAAAACATGTGTTGCATGCCTTCCGTAGATATTTTAAGCATAGTGGCCTTTTGTGACCTGATCTTGACCTTGACCTTGGCCAACAATCTCACTTTAGGTCATACGGGATGTGTATCATACCTTTGGCAGCACTTTGGGTGATCATGGTCGTAATCGAAGGCTTTGGATGGAAAATATGACCCATAAGCTCAAATACGTCGATTTTTACCTTTCACCTAACCGTGACCTGACATTTGACCTCACTTTGACATTTTTTAGTTTGCTTTATATTTATCTCATTGAGAGCTTTCGATTGCCGCCTTGAGCGTCTCGCTGCAATGATTGGTTCGGAAGATAACCAGGGGGCGTCCCCCCCCCCCCCCCCCAGTCAATGGCGTTCGGCTGAGACCCCAGTCAATGCGGGGTTAAGTAGACGTACGCGCGTTTTTATGGACAAGTCCATTGAATTTGTATGAATATTTAACTGCCATTAATTTAATTAGTTAATTGAATATACCTAGTTACGTCACCTAAATGAGAGTGATGATAAAGTGGTGATAATTAATTCAAAATCGTAGAACGATGAGAAACATCTTTACATGTTTTTCAGAGTTCGAAGATTTCCACCGGGCCGTCGCTCAGAAAGTGGGAGGAGCTTGTTTGTGTGTGTGTGTGTGTGTGTGTGTGTGTGTGTGTGTGTGTGTGTGTGTGTGTGTGTGTGTGTGTGTGTGTGTGTGTGTGTGTGTGTGTGTGTGTGTGTGTGTGTGTGTGTGTGTGTGTGTGTGTGTGTGTGTGTGTGTGTGTGTGTGTGTGTGTGTGTGTGTGTGTGTGTGTGTGTGTGTGTGTGTGTGTGTGTGTGTGTGTGTGTGTGTGTGTGTGTGTGTGTGTGTGTGTGTGTGTGTGTGTGTGTGTGTGTGTGTGTGTGTGTGTGTGTGTGTGTGTGTGTGTGTGTGTGTGTGTGTGTGTGTGTGTGTGTGTGTGTGTGTGTGTGTGTGTGTGTGTGTGTGTGTGTGTGTGTGTGTGTGTGTGTGTGTGTGTGTGTGTGTGTGTGTGTGTGTGTGTGTGTGTGTGTGTGTGTGTGTGTGTGTGTGTGTGTGTGTGTGTGTGTGTGTGTGTGTGTGTGTGTGTGTGTGTGTGTGTGTGTGTGTGTGTGTGTGTGTGTGTGTGTGTGTGTGTGTGTGTGTGTGTGTGTGTGTGTGTGTGTGTGTGTGTGTGTGTGTGTGTGTGTGTGTGTGTGTGTGTGTGTGTGTGTGTGTGTGTGTGTGTGTGTGTGTGTGTGTGTGTGTGTGTGTGTGTGTGTGTGTGTGTGTGTGTGTGTGTGTGTGTGTGTGTGTGTGTGTGTGTGTGTGTGTGTGTGTGTGTGTGTGTGTGTGTGTGTGTGTGTGTGTGTGTGTGTGTGTGTGTGTGTGTGTGTGTGTGTGTGTGTGTGTGTGTGTGTGTGTGTGTGTGTGTGTGTGTGTGTGTGTGTGTGTGTGTGTGTGTGTGTGTGTGTGTGTGTGTGTGTGTGTGTGTGTGTGTGTGTGTGTGTGTGTGTGTGTGTGTGTGTGTGTGTGTGTGTGTGTGTGTGTGTGTGTGTGTGTGTGTGTGTGTGTGTGTGTGTGTGTGTGTGTGTGTGTGTGTGTGTGTGTGTGTGTGTGTGTGTGTGTGTGTGTGTGTGTGTGTGTGTGTGTGTGTGTGTGTGTGTGTGTGTGTGTGTGTGTGTGTGTGTGTGTGTGTGTGTGTGTGTGTGTGTGTGTGTGTGTGTGTGTGTGTGTGTGTGTGTGTGTGTGTGTGTGTGTGTGTGTGTGTGTGTGTGTGTGTGTGTGTGTGTGTGTGTGTGTGTGTGTGTGTGTGTGTGTGTGTGTGTGTGTGTGTGTGTGTGTGTGTGTGTGTGTGTGTGTGTGTGTGTGTGTGTGTGTGTGTGTGTGTGTGTGTGTGTGTGTGTGTGTGTGTGTGTGTGTGTGTGTGTGTGTGTGTGTGTGTGTGTGTGTGTGTGTGTGTGTGTGTGTGTGTGTGTGTGTGTGTGTGTGTGTGTGTGTGTGTGTGTGTGTGTGTGTGTGTGTGTGTGTGTGTGTGTGTGTGTGTGTGTGTGTGTGTGTGTGTGTGTGTGTGTGTGTGTGTGTGTGTGTGTGTGTGTGTGTGTGTGTGTGTGTGTGTGTGTGTGTGTGTGTGTGTGTGTGTGTGTGTGTGTGTGTGTGTGTGTGTGTGTGTGTGTGTGTGTGTGTGTGTGTGTGTGTGTGTGTGTGTGTGTGTGTGTGTGTGTGTGTGTGTCTGTGTGTCTGTGTGTCTGTGTGTCTGTGTGTCTGTGTGTCTGTGTGTCTGTGTGTCTGTGTGTCTGTGTGTCTGTGTGTCTGTGTGTCTGTGTGTCTGTGTGTCTGTGTGTCTGTGTGTCTGTGTGTCTGTGTGTCTGTGTGTCTGTGTGTCTGTGTGTCTGTGTGTCTGTGTGTCTGTGTGTCTGTGTGTCTGTGTGTCTGTGTGTCTGTGTGTCTGTGTGTCTGTGTGTCTGTGTGTCTGTGTGTCTGTGTGTCTGTGTGTCTGTGTGTCTGTGTGTCTGTGTGTCTGTGTGTCTGTGTGTCTGTGTGTCTGTGTGTCTGTGTGTCTGTGTGTCTGTGTGTCTGTGTGTCTGTGTGTCTGTGTGTCTGTGTGTCTGTGTGTCTGTGTGTCTGTGTGTCTGTGTGTCTGTGTGTCTGTGTGTCTGTGTGTCTGTGTGTCTGTGTGTCTGTGTGTCTGTGTGTCTGTGTGTCTGTGTGTCTGTGTGTCTGTGTGTCTGTGTGTCTGTGTGTCTGTGTGTCTGTGTGTCTGTGTGTCTGTGTGTCTGTGTGTCTGTGTGTCTGTGTGTCTGTGTGTCTGTGTGTCTGTGTGTCTGTGTGTCTGTGTGTCTGTGTGTCTGTGTGTCTGTGTGTCTGTGTGTCTGTGTGTCTGTGTGTCTGTGTGTCTGTGTGTCTGTGTGTCTGTGTGTCTGTGTGTCTGTGTGTCTGTGTGTCTGTGTGTCTGTGTGTCTGTGTGTCTGTGTGTCTGTGTGTCTGTGTGTCTGTGTGTCTGTGTGTCTGTGTGTCTGTGTGTCTGTGTGTCTGTGTGTCTGTGTGTCTGTGTGTCTGTGTGTCTGTGTGTCTGTGTGTCTGTGTGTCTGTGTGTCTGTGTGTCTGTGTGTCTGTGTGTCTGTGTGTCTGTGTGTCTGTGTGTCTGTGTGTCTGTGTGTCTGTGTGTCTGTGTGTCTGTGTGTCTGTGTGTCTGTGTGTCTGTGTGTCTGTGTGTC
>JAXIVJ010004287.1:0-2500 GCA_036785665.1 Chirona hameri | reverse complement strand
AGACAATCATATGATTTGCTCCCATAAAAATTATAGAGGGACCGTCTGAAAAACGAATAAAAAAACGACTTGAAGGGTCTCCATCAGGCATGACAAGGTTTATCTCGGCCCGGCACGGTGCCCTCTTAGACCGGCAGAGGGCCATCAGGCCTGTCATGTGCCCTCTCAGACATACATATGGTATTCTCAGACCGGTCTAAGGCCCGTCAGACTGTTCGAGGGCCCTCCCAGAGTGCAGTAGCTCCCTCTTCAGACTTAAGAGGGGTCCCTCTCAAATCTGACATGGGCTTCTCAGACTGGCCGAGGGCCCCTCTCAGATCGACTGAGCTGGTCTGATGGTCCCTCTCAAATCTGGAAAATATCAACTCAGATCAGCCCTGGAGTATCCCAGACGACCAATGGACCCCTCCGGCCGCCTGGAGAGATCCATACCCGCCTGAGAGGGTATAAAATACCCTCTCAGACCGGCCGAGGGCCTTCTTAGGGGCGGTTGCATGCCCTCTCAGACCGACCGAGGGCACCCCCAGGCTGACCGTGGACCTTTTCAGACCAGCTTAAGATCCTATTAAGACCTGTCAGAGGTCTCTTCAGGCCCAAGGCCCTCTAACCGGCTGAGGGGCCACCTCAAGCCCTCAACCGGTTGTGACATACGAGAGTACTTCTTTGGTTTGGTTTCATTTATGGATCAAGCACTACATTCCTTTGGAACCAAGGCAATAATTGGAACTCTCACCCTGTTCCGAGGGGTATTGGGGGCCGGATAGACTTTTCAGAGGCCCGTCGAAGGATTTGAATCCCGATCCCTAGCAAAGGAAACAAACTTATCCTTCCACTGTGCCGATTGCCACCAAATAGCACTTGTTCATTGTTCAGACACTGGTCAGAACAGAATCACCTTTTCTGCGCCGAAACTGAAGCGATATTTGCCATAAAATTATTATCTGAGTTTTATTTACTTATTGTATCGCTCTCGTTATTTAATTTGCGTGTAGTTAAGATTTTTGCCTTCATTTACTCCACCGATGTCGTTTTTTATATACATCCCATGACAAATATGTGCCCCCTCCCCAGTGACGCGATATTGCCTCAATTGGGGGGGGGGGGGGCGCAGCCCCCCCCCCCCCAGTTAGCATGTTAGAAGAGGCCCTAGCGACAGAGCGACAGAGCGACAGAGAGACAGAGACAGAGAGACAGAGACAGAGACAGAGAGACAGAGACAGAGAGACAGAGACAGAGAGACAGAGAGACAGAGAGACAGAGAGACAGAGAGACAGAGAGACAGAGAGACAGAGGGACAGAGAGACAGAGAGACAGAGAGACAGAGAGACAGAGAGACAGAGAGACAGAGAGACAGAGGGACAGAGAGACAGAGAGACAGAGAGACAGAGAGACAGAGAGACAGAGAGACAGAGAGACAGAGAGACAGAGAGACAGAGAGACAGAGAGACAGAGACAGAGAGACAGAGAGACAGAGAGACAGATACAGAGAGACAGAGGGACAGAGGGACAGAGGGACAGAGGGACAGAGGGACAGAGGGACAGAGAGACAGAGAGACAGAGAGACAGAGAGACAGAGAGACAGAGAGACAGAGAGACAGAGAGACAGAGAGACAGAGAGACAGAGAGACAGAGAGACAGAGAGACAGAGAGACAGAGGGACAGAGAGACAGAGAGACAGAGAGACAGAGAGACAGAGAGACAGAGAGACAGAGAGACAGAGAGACAGAGAGACAGAGAGACAGAGAGACAGAGAGACAGAGAGACAGAGAGACAGAGAGACAGAGAGACAGAGAGACAGAGAGACAGAGAGACAGAGAGACAGAGAGACAGAGAGACAGAGAGACAGAGAGAGACAGAGAGACAGAGAGACAGAGAGACAGAGAGACAGAGAGACAGAGAGACAGAGAGACAGAGAGACAGAGAGACAGAGAGACAGAGGGACAGAGGAACAGAGGGACAGAGAGACAGAGACAGAGAGACAGAGACAGAGAGACAGAGAGATAGAGAGACAGAGAGACAGAGAGACAGAGAGACAGAGAGAGACAGAGAGACAGAGAGACAGAGAGAAAGAGAGACAGAGAGACAGAGAGACAGAGAGACAGAGAGACAGAGAGACAGAGAGACAGAGAGACAGAGAGACAGAGGGACAGAGAGACAGAGAGACGCGTCATTCCTAATGAGTTCCCTCTACCTGTTGATATGTCGTGTTCCGAAATTATTTGCCAGGAGCATAGCGCTTAGTCACATTGAAAACATGGAACGTTTTCGGTCTCACAACACGATTTGAGGAAACGGCTCATACCTACATGCACTTTGGCAAATATGTGAGCCGATATGTGAGTCTACATGTCATCCGGCAACACGGTGTGGCGGTCGGCCCAGCCGACCTGCCCAACCGGAGACGCACGCATTTCCGGGCGCAAAAAGGACGTGGACCCGGCTCTTTTGGGTCCAAACACCAGCCCGGCTCACATGCGTTTTCGCTGTGGATACCACAGTG
>JAXIVJ010004286.1:65000-77500 GCA_036785665.1 Chirona hameri | reverse complement strand
GAGACCTTTTGACACGGTCAAACATTTTGTACTTGACCTGACCTGTGACGTCATCGGTGACCTCGAGGTCAACAATATTATGTTCCCTCGATAAATTTCCTTGGGCTATCGAATGCCGTTTTAATTTTTACATTCGGTCCAGTAGTTCCGGAGATCAGAGAAGGGGGGGGGGGGCAAAAAATTGCAACGCCCTGGCTGCCCCTGGCTGCGTGACGGGGCGGTTAGAGTGGTCATGGCGGAGCGTGACGCAGCGCGCCGTGTGTGGGCCGCCTCCCGTACAGTGGCCGACCGGGAGGCCTACCGACGACTGCGGAACCGGGCTAAACTGTTGACCCGTGCACGTAGGACCTACCTCGCTGAGCTGTTGCGAGAGGACTCCAAGCGCTTCTGGGCGCGGCTGAGGCGGTTCGGTGCGGATTTCTCTCCGAAGATGTCCGCACCTCTGTCACCAGCTGACGGAGCCAGCTTGAGTGCTGATCAGCTCAATGAACATTTTGCTGATGTAGGCGCTTGCGTGGCGGCTGAGGTTGCCCAGTCCGCACGAGAAACAGATTCCGCTCTTATGGGTCCGAGGCCCTACATGGTGTGCTCGTCGGGTTTCGTCCCACACTGTGTAACGTTGCCTGAACTGACGCGTGTCATCGGCCGGCTCAGTGCGTCAAGAGCTGTCGGAATCGACGGCATACCACTGTCCGCTATCCGCAGCTGCCTTCCTGCCATCGCCCCACATATCCTACACCTTATCAACTCATCCATATCAACCCTTACCTTTCCCGATGCATGGAAAGTTGCCGTCGTTACCCCCATCCACAAATCTGGCGACCCTCTAAATCTGGGGAACTTTCGTCCGATTTCAATCCTTCCGGCCATATCTAAAATACTCGAGAAAGTTGTGTGCTCACAGCTCAGTTCCTACCTTATCACAAACCATATCCTCTCCATTTCCCAATACGCATACCACCCATCCCACTCCACTGAAGATGCCCTTCTCGATGTTGTTGAGTGGGCGGCTCGGAAGGTCGATGTTGGAGACATCACGTGTCTGACGTCGATCGACCTGAGCAAGGCATTCGACAGTGTTGACCACCCGATGCTTCTGAACGAGCTCGAGTGGTATGGCATTTCATCCTGCTGGTTCAGGAGCTACCTCACAGGCCGCTCTCAACTCGTCCGCGGAGGTACCGCAGCGGCTCTGCCCCTCACCCACGGGGTCCCTCTGGGGTCTATTGTGGACCCTATTCTCTTCCTCCTTTTTGTTAATGACCTCTCCTGCTTCCTACCCCATGGCCACATCTTATCGTATGCGGATGACACCCAAATCCTTGACCCAGCACCCTCCAATCACGATGACCTCCTGGTGCTGAAGTCGCGAGCCGAGGAAAACATACAGAGTCTACAACACTGGTTTAGTCTAAATAGTCTCAAAATGAATGCCAACAAAACCAGCCTCATTCTTCTTGGAACTCGCAATTCACTAACCAAGGCAGCAAACTTTGCACTAAGAGTAAATGACGTCGATATTCGACCTGAAAAGCAAATTAAAATGCTTGATGTTCTCCTCGACCCGACCATGAGCTGGGAGCTACACATATATCGTTCGTCGGACCAATTCCATCCTGATATCCCTCTACAAAATTCGCCGCCACCTCTCCCCAGAAATCCTAAAAATCCTAGTTCAGACCCATATCTTCCCCCACCTCCAGTACTGCTCATCGGTATGGGGTGGTGCCGCCAACTGTCACTTGGACAGGTTGCAAAACTTCCTCCATTTTGCAGCTCGACTGGTGTCTGGACTTCGCCGCTACGACCATGTTAGTCCCGCTCTCCGGGCGCTTGGCTGGCCTAGTATAAGGAGTGTAATTGCGCGTCGGGATGTACTGAACGTGTACCGCGGTCTGCATGTGGCAGATGCCCCTAAAACGCTGCGTGACATGTTTCGCCCGCGTGACGCTGTTTCGGGGCGCAGGACGCGCGCCACCGCCGCGGGCACATCTGTCCTCGAGTTGCCCAGTTTTCGGCTGGCGGCCGCGCGGCGGCTCTTCCCGTACAGAGCCGCTGCGTCCTGGAATAGGCTGCCGCGACATGTAACCGGCTCTGTCTCGCGATCACAGCTATGCCTTCCGGGCTGAACATGTCGAGGATTAGAGTCATGTACTTCATTCGCAAGTAGTGTCATTTGTGTTAGTGTCATGCTGGAGTTCTTCATGTTTGTGATTCATGTTTTGACTGGGCCGTAATAGCCACTTGTGGAAACGCCCTAATAAATACATACATACATACTCATGACATGTTTTTTTGGAAATTCCTTTTTTAGCTTTTATTGACCAGTTATAAGACAAATAAATGTCACCACCGTGTTTCTGAGACAAAAATGGTATATAAACATTCTTTGTTTATTTAGATTAATCCATTTCAAAGTTTGACCTTTTATGACCTGACCTTGACCTTTTATGAGCTATGTCAGGTTGTGAAAATGGCTCCTACTTTCGAGTCCTTTGCGAGCATTGTGGGTTAGGCTTTGGATGGAAAGTATGACCCGAAACTAATTTATCTCAATTTTGACATTTGACCCAACTGTGACCTGACACGAGACTTCATTTGGGTTTAGGTTTATATAGTGGGCTTTAGGTAGACTGGGTCTATGCAGGGCCCACGTCATGGAAGTGGTCAGGACTAGTGGTTGTCGGTCAGCGCCTTTTGTACTGCTGCCCAATGTCGGTCGAGACGATTTTTAAAGCTGTTGACAGTATGGGCTGAGCTGACCTCTGCTGGGGAAGTTGGTTCCATGCAGTCACCACTCGATTTGCGAAGAACTTGCTGCAAGGTTTTAGGTTAAATCTTCTGACTTCCAGCTTCAAGCTGTGCCCCCTAGTCCGATTATCCTCACAGAGCTTGAAAAATTGTATGTGGTCTACTGCTACTTTATTTGTCAGCAACTTGTATGTTTCGATTAGGTCACCTCTTCTTAGTCGGTCCTCGATGCTTATCAGCTTTAGTCTCTTCGCCTTTCTTCGTATGACAAATGCTTGATTCCTTCGACAAGCTTTGTTGCTCGACGCTGGACTGATTCGAGGACCTTGATGTGCTTCCTAAGGTATGGGCCGACCGCCTGTATGCAGTACTCAATGTGGGGACGAACATAGGTAGTATACAGTACTCTGAAGCTGGAGACACTGAAGTTAGGAAAAACCTTCCTGAGTTGACCTAGCGCGGCTGATGCTTTCTTGGCAGCTATTTGGCAGTGTGCTGTCGCCTTGAGTGTATCAGCTACGTGCACACTGAGGTCGCGCTCGAGTTGCTTTCATCTAGCTTCTCACTTGAACCGTTTGGCTGCTTAATGTTGTAGTTATGACAGGGGTTTGAACGGCCGACATGCATCACTTTGCACTTTGAAGTGTTAAATTGCAGGAGCCAGTTATTCGACCAGTTTGCTAAGGTGTTCAAGTCTTCTTGCAGAACTTGGACGTCTGAGATGTTCTTGATGCCTCGGAAGACCTTTGCATCATCAGCAAACATCTTGATGTCGCTCTTGGTCAGTTTTGGTAGCTCATTCATTTTGTTAATGTTTGATTACCGCTTTGCGCGTCTCGCTGTGGTTACTGGTTCAGAAGATAACAAGGGGGCTTAATCTGCCTCCCCGTTTGAATGGCGAACACAGCGGGGCGCCGGTCAACATATCCTTTACTGGAGGCTTCTAAACAGATAGTCCAGACTCCAGGCCTTGCTGGTGAACGGCCATGGCCGGCCCACTGTGGCTGGAAGTTGCGCTGAAATTCCGACACAATCGGTTACGCTAGACCAGGGTAGTTACTAGCTACACAACTAGACAACAGTAACTAGGCAGCGCTAAACGCTGCTCCAAAATTGTGTAGGCCTACACTCGGTCCTAGGCCTACAATACCTTGTTTTGTAGGCCTACAATTGGTCATTTGCGCTGAAAGTTGTGCCAACATTTTGGCATCGGTGATTTACGCTGGACGCTGCACCATTTTTTCCGCAATCAGTGATTTAAAGGAAATAGTTCACCTTGGAAATTTTTTACCCAACACGATTTGATTATATTTTTTAATACAATTTATTTTTATATTGTCAAAAATGGCCTTATATCGCGCCGATTTAGGACAGAAGGCCGTACATTTGTATTGTTTATCAAAACTATATGCATACTCTCTGAGTCAGAGCCCTGACGTCACGCGAATATAAACAATGGTTCAGCCAATCAGATTCGAAAGTAGTCGCGTAAAGATAAACTCGAATTGGAGATGCGCCAACCGGCGGCCGGCGATCGCTTGCTAGCACCAGCTACAAGCTGATTGGCTGATGGTATAGCCTCTGCCCGGGCTAGAACCAGTACAACATTCTTTCGCCAGCACCGCATTCCTTCGCCAAAAACTCAAATATATATTTGGCTGGAGTCTTTTCAGTCAAGAAAACTTGCTGATAGGGGTTTCCCAACACGGGCTACAAAACTGCTATCTCAGTTTAAAACTAATGTTGAAGGTGAACTATTTCCTTTAAAGGAAATAGTTCACCTTCGGGAAATTTTTCAGAACACGATTTTATTATATTTTGTAATAGTTTCTTTTTTTCTTTTCAAAAATGGTCCTACATCGCGCCAATTCAGGACAGAAGGTCGTACATTATTAATTTTATGGTGTGCGTTATTGGTCTGCGCATGCTCCCTGGCTGTGCTGGCACTTTCAGACGGTACAGTACATCATATATGCGCCGCATTCCTTCGTCAAAAAGTCGAATATCTTCGGCTGGAGTCTTTTCAGCCAAGAAAAGTTGCAGATAAGGATTTCTCAACACGGGCTACAAAACTGCTATTTCAGTTCAAAACCCCATGTTCAAGGTGAACTATTTCCTTTAAGCTGGGTGCTGCACCAACATTTTGGCACATTCAGCGATTTACGCTGGACGCTGCGCCAAAATTTTGGCGCAATTGGCAAGTTATGCTGAACATGTTGACGATAACATGTATTTTTTCCCAGTCTGGGCCACACCCCCTTAAAGGAAATAGTTTACCTTCGGGAAATTTTCAGAACACGATTTTATTATATTTTTAATAGTTTCTTTTTGTATTTTCAAAAATGGTCCTACATCGCGCCAATTCAGGACAGAAGGTCGTAAATTATTAATGTTATGGTGTGCATTATTGGTCTGCGCATGCTCCATGGCAGTGCTGGCACTTTCAGCCGGTACGGTACATCATATATGCGCCGTATTCCTTCGCCAAAAAGTCAAATATCTTCGGCTGGAGTCTTTTCAGCCAATACAAGTTCCAGATAACGATTTCTCAACACGTGCTACAAAACTGCTATTTCAGTTCAAAACCCATGTTGAAGGTGAACTATTTCCTTTAAGCTTGTGGTGTACCTATCTTAAAGGAAATAGTTCACCTTCAACATTAATTTTAAACTGAGATAGCTGTTTTGTAGCCCATGTTGGAAAACCCCTATCTGCAAGTTTTCTTGACTGAAAAGACTCTCCAGCCGAAGATATTTGACTTTTTGGCGAAGGAATTCGGCGCATATATGATATACCGTACCGTCTGAAAGTGCCAGCACTGCCATGGAGCATGCGCAGACCAATAACGCACACCATAAAATTAATTATTTACGACCTTCTGTCCTGAATTGGCGCAATGTAGGACCATTTTTGAAAAGAAAAAAAGAAACTGTATTCAAAAATATAATAAAATCGTGTTCTGATAAATTTTCCGAAGGTGAACTATTTCCTTTAACCCGCGCCGTGCTGGTGCTCGGCACCAACTTCGCCGTGCGGGAGTTGTTGTTTAAACCCCCCTCCAACTCGAAAACTAAAAGGGCTAGCAAGACTCAGAAAAGCGCGTTCGAAAGCTCTCGACAGGCACATTCGAAAGTACTCAGATATTTTCCCCAAACCCAATATTGAGGTCACCAGAGGTCATCAAAGGTCAAATTTTCCAGTGTTAGGACTCTGCTCTAGAAACCCCCATATATCACAGGAACTATGATAGCTAGGAACAAACGGAAAACTGCAATGGACAGCTATTGAAACATGCAATCGACAAGGTGTACTCAGATTTTTGCTCAGGTCAACAGTTTAGGCTCCAGAGCTCATCACATGTCAAAAGGGCTAGTTTTTACAAAACAGTTTTTCGCGAATAGCTGTTTACCTAATAACGACAAGGCAATCATTTGTATGCCATCGTGTTTGTCTTGTCAAGGCCCTTCGACTCATATTAGTGTTGACCAGGTTAGGTCAACTTCAAAATTTGACCTCAGGTCAAGGTCAAGTGGTGACCCAAGTAGGTCATGTTGCATATGGGAAGACGTACCTCGATGAGACAAACACATTGGTGTCGATTTCACTTCTCTATCGTCATTGTCGAGTTATTGACATACAACTGTTGGTGACCTCAGATGACCTCAGCTGACCCTGTAGGGGTCAGTGAACAAAAATGGCACCTAGGTCATCAAGAATGGCCTATAATAACATGCTCCAGAAGGAATTAGACTGATATCTTGTGTATCCTTGGAATAGGAAGCATTTTAATATTTCTCCATTGACTTATATGGGGAGATCACAAAATTGACCTGACCTTAGGTCGCTGATATACAAATCCAAGATAAACAAATTGTAGATACATATGACCTTCTGAAATCCTGTAAGTGTAAAACTGATCATCCAAAAACTGTGACTGTGCAGTGTGGTACGATCACAAGTTTTTTTTTGGAGGTGGGGTCACGTGACCTGGTCTGGTGACCTGACCTGAGATGACCTGAGGTATTTTTTTACATAATGTGCGCAATTGATGCCTGAACAGCTGTGCCAAAAACAGTGGCACTGCACGCCACCATTGGGGGTCTAAACACCCCCCCCTGGCACAGCGCAGGTTAAGTACAAAATGTATATATCATTACACTTAACTTCATCTGATACCAAATGCAGTAGAAGTTAAACTACAGTTTGCAAGCCACACAGCATATTCAATTGAAGTTCAGCAACAAAAAGTAAAATGGTGAAGGCTGAAGCACTAGCGGATCCAAGGGGGGGGGGGGGGGGGTTGGAGCAAAATTGACACATTTCCAGATATAGAAGAAAATCTAAGCAACTTTTACTACAGAAAGTTTGTTTCAAAGCACCTATCGATGCATAACCAAGCAAAATCTAATGAGTTTTAAGAAAAGTGAGAGACTTTTTGGAATTTGCTCCCCCCCAAAAAAAAACACCGTTCTGGATCCGCCAATTACAATGGGCCGAATGGCTTGCCATTGCAATTGGAGCAGCTTGAGCTCAAGCTCACGGTCACCAGTCACGATGACTTTGAAACTTACGGCTCATGCAGAAGCTTTCTGAACCACGGTTTCTTGGACAGCTGTCACAGAACAAACCACGGTAGACAAAATACGCTCAAACGCCGGCCAAGCCAACGGGAGACTGAATGGATTGAATGTGTAATGGGATCAAGGCGATGTAAACTGAAGGGATGCACGTCAACACATCAGCTGATCGTATATTTTAACACCAGAAGAATTTCGGCATATTCATGCCAGGCCTTTTCCATCAAAATATACTACGAACCCGGTGGTGCTTGCCCTGTCTGGGAAGCGCAAATACATCGGACAACTTATTTACCCCACTTAACTTACAATGATAGGTCAGGTTAGGTTAAGGTTAGGTTAGGTTAGGTTAAGTTAGGTTAGGTTAGGTGGCGTAAATAAGTTGTCCGATGTATATACGCGTCTGGGAAAGCAAGTGGAACAAATACTACAGAACAGAGGCGAAGCAGAATTCGCCTAGCCTAACCCAATCCAATGAGGGATTGGGTTAGGTTATGTGGCTGAAGTGGATGAAGTTTAGTGGAATGCTTTTCGTTTGTAAAGTTTGAACCACAAACATAGTGTATTTTTCAATGTGTAGTATACTTTGAACTTATACTCAATTCATGCTGTGTTTGTAAATATGGTGTGGGGAGCCTTACGCAACGGCTGGGCTACCAAAAAAAAAGGAATTTCCTTAAAATAACATTTTTCTCACGGTTTCTTCAGGACATTTTTAAATATTGATTCCTAACATGGAGAAGTTCTCATGCTGAAAAAACATCAAATATTTTGGAGATCTTTATTCCGAACCGAACGTTTAAGTAGTTCCGAATAAGTATATCGTTTGTGAAGTAAATTTTCTGCATTTGATAGAGAAAACAAATCAGACATAAACTGCGCACTTCAGACAAAATTATCGTAAAATACATTGGAATATCTTTCCAATGGAACTTTCGATTTCTCTCCGAGGGTAGCCTTTTTGGGCTTGTAGTTGAGCTGTCGTGTAGGATCATAGTTGCTACTTTCACATTTATGTTGTTGCTTCCATCAATCAGTTATGTGATCAAGGTTGTTCTCAAGGACATCAGACTTTTTGATTGCCTGATGCTGCTGAACCTTGTGAAAGAAGTTGTGGATGCCAATGCTGCAGTGGAAAAGAGATCAATTAGGTAATAAGTTAATTGTTAGCTGTTATAGTAAGTCCAGTCTGGATCAAGTTGGAACCTGGGGTCATACCAATAAAACTGAAGTAGCCTTCTTTTCCCAAGGTAGGTTACTGACTGGGTACATTTTCAGTTGATATTGGTATTCTTGTCACTAGCGCCTCCCCCAGCAGTATCTGGTAACAACTGGTAACACTTGTCAATAATCTGCTAGATTTGAATAAAATTATTTAAAAGAGCATAAAATCATGGCCTGTGATGTGGTGACACAATCACCTGCATCAGCATTGACGTCATTTGACCAGATACATTTGGCATTTTCTAGGTTTATTATGTGCTGATTCCAAATATGATACCCATTTGTGGCGTAAATGAGCCGTTGGGAGGAAACAATTATAATAACATAATCAAACCTGACCTAACCTTTACAGCCATTACAGTCGCAGGGACCCACATTTGGAACGCTTCGCTCGCTGTGCTGCAGCCCTACCGGGGGGAGCTGTCGCCCCCCAGACCCCCATTGCAGGGGCTCTCCCCACATTCGCTATCTAAACATGGGTCCCTGCGATCAGGGGATATGGGGTGACCCCCCTCCCCCCCCCCCCCCCCCCCGGTAGGGCAGCAGTGAGCAAATGCAAACAGAGCATTCTAAACGTGGGTCCCTGCTACCATAATGGATGTAAGGGTTAGGTCAGGTTTGATTATGTTTTTTTACAATTGTTTCCTTCCAACAGCTCATTTATGCCACAAAATTTCCTTGCCGCCACATCACAGGCAGTGATTTTGCACTGTCTTTTAAATAATTGTATCCAAATCTAGCAGATTATTGACAAGTGTTACAAGTTGTTACCAGACACCGCTGGGGTGGCACCAGCGACAAGAATACTGATGCATTGGTCCTGCTATGTCCTATGTTGATGTCAATAGCGCATGCTGACCAAGCTGTATTTCAGCTAAGGCTGAATACAGGTTTGGTAAATAAACTGTCTTTGGTTGGTAAAGTCAATTTGTTATTAACGTTTTCATCTAACAGTAGATGCTTGCCCTGTTCTTGCTCTGCCCACATGGTCATGGAGGGATGTGTGCACAACATTGAAAATAGTTTCAAACCAAGTGTAAGCAATTGGTTAGACCAGCATATGTCTGTCCATGTAAACCATACTGGTGAAATATCATTAATGTATGCTGAGACTAATAAATAGTTCATAACAATCCTGTAGTATGTGGTACTGATTATTTGGAGTTCTATTGGTGCGTTTTATATGGAAAACATAAGAACACAAAGATGATTGCAGTTGGGTGCTGATTGCTGTGCAACATGTAAGCAGAGTATATTCTCCTTGTCAACTCTCCTGTCATGTTTCCTTGCTCTGCCATGCTGCCATTACATAAAGTGATAACAGTGGAAACCTGACTTTGTTATGTCATACTAGACCATTCAGCATGTGGCATATTATTTGAATAGGTACAAATATATTTTTGATAAGAGTTGGAGAACGTTTAGCAACTTGTTCATTGTTAAAAATGTTGTACAAAATGAATGAAAAGTTGTTAGAATTGTTCTCCTTTTCTTTTGATTAAAATAATATATTATTAGCACAAATGATGATTTTGTACAACTTTTTAACCAATATATTTTTGACTGATTTGGCAATATTTACCTAAAGCACCTATCCTGCAACTGAGTATAAAAATGAAAGTGAAAATCCAAACAGTGGAAAATAGCAAGTTAATGGAAATCATGTAACCAGCAAAAGGAGAGCAAAGAAAAGGGGAACTTCTTAATGAAGCACTGAGTACACCATTGAAAGCAGAGGAGCATTTGAAACAGTGTCATCTAGTTTATTTGTATTTTGTGGTGAAAGAAGTACAACTTGTACTCTTTTGTTTTTTCCTAAGCCAATTGCCCACCCATATCTCAACTTTAAAGCCTCTACCAGCCCACAGAATAAAGCTTAACCCTATTCCCTCTGGGGGGGGGGGGGGGGGGGGGGCTGATTCTGCCCCGCCTCCAGTGGTTTTCACTTGCCGCTTCTAAACCGTTAGGCCTAGTGTCTTGAAACTTTGTGACTTTTTCAAACTTTGAATGGCGCGTGTTGTGTCAAAATTTTGACAAATCGGGGCAGCAGAGGCGGTTCCAGGCTCCTGTTTTGGGGAGGGTGTTACGAATGCGGTTGTGCGGCGCATACTTCCTTCGTAGTTTGCGGTGCAATAAATGCGTCAGAAACGTTTTCAATGCAATGTCCAATGTCCATCATACATACTGGGATTGTACATGTTTTTGACAGAGGCGCACTCAGGTACAAAAAATAGGAGGCGATACCCTCCCTCAAATTAGGTACAACTTCAAATTAGTAAGATGATAAAAAGTGTTTCTTGCATGGTGCACTCCACGTTGTTTTCCTGGATCCGCCTATGCGCAATATATTCAATGTAACAAATTACAACAAATAATGCCCACATGTGACGTTCATATCGTCCCAAACAATCACAAACAGCACAAATTTGTTATCACAAATCCCCCCCTGATTTTACATCCCCTGAATATGCCTATAATTTTTTATTTTGGTATTTATCTTTTGATTACGAGCGAGCGCTTCGCGCTCGCTAGTCGTTCCGTGGTGTATGGGGAAAATTTGATTATGAGCGACCCGGCCCGGCCCGTGGCGACGCTTTTGAGAAGCTCATATCTCTGCAACCGCACGTCCGATTGACAAGCGGACTTCTTTGCTTAGCAGCCCCGTCTAACCTACCCTGTTTGAGACCAGTGCCGACTCATGTGGGTGACTACCACTGCGCGTAGCGCGTGCCGCGTGAGGGGTGTTGAAAAGTTTTTCTCGCAATAACTCCGCAACGGCTGGGCATATTATGTGCAAATTTCGTGTGTGGTTAGGGACCCCTCAGTCGCCACTTTCACACAACTCAGGGGTGGAGTGTCTGCACGTGCGCACGTGCGCACGTGCACACCCCTATTATATATCTAGAAACGGCTGAGCTGATTGTGTTCAAATTAGGTGTGTGGTTAGGGACCTCTCATCCGCCAGTTTCCTGCAAGTCAGGGGTGGGTGCCTCTGCACGTGCGCACATGCACACCCCTATTCTGTATCTCAGGAACGGCTTAGCCGATTGTGTTCAAATTTGATGTGTGGTTAGGGACCTCTCAGCCGCCGCCTTTCCCCAAGCCAGGGGTGGGATGGCTTTGCATGTGCGCACGTGCACACCCCTATTCTATATCTCTGGAACGGCTGAGCCGATTGTGTTCAAATTTAGTGTGTGGTTAGGGACCTCTAAGCCCCACTTTCCCACAATTCAAAGGTGAGTGCCTCTGCATGTGCATACGTGCGCACCCTTTTTTGTATCTCAGAAACTACTTGCCCGATCGAGTTGAAATTCCCCATAATTTACTTCGCGCTCGCTTGTTCATCGCCAACTACGGCGCCTTACTGGTATATTGAAGACCAGTACATGTGAAGCTCAAAAACGTTTGGGGCATGACAATCGGTCAAACCACTTGGCCGCAATGACCTTTAAAAAAAAATCGTATTTTTGCCCCTGGCCCCCATTTTTGAAGAAAGAACAAAAACATTTCAAGCTCCTAAAAAAAAGGATCTTGTCATGACGAATCGAATGGCGTTTTCCCCATCGAAATCGACCGAGCGGTTCTCGAGATCTCGGGGGGGGGGGGCAGAATCTGCCACCCCCCGCGGGTTAACGTAATTTTAGACGCCTGTAGGAAATAGGGTTAAAGAAAAGGCTCGCAGAAACCCTTGCCATTTCCCTGGCATATTAATTATTCACACCAAATTATTTAGCAATATCAGAAGTGAATTTCTGGAAGTTGACTCAATGCCTTAATATAGGCATTGAAACTACAAATGCAAGCCAAATATTACAAATTAGAATGTATCTGTTTGCTTTAGCCAAATGTAAACCCTTCTATAGGTCTACGGAACCCAGAAATGATTGCTTCTCAAATGTCAATAAAGCTGTGTGCAACCTTTGCGTTATAAAGGGGCAGCTCTAATGC
>JAXIVJ010004286.1:17500-60000 GCA_036785665.1 Chirona hameri | reverse complement strand
TAATATAGTGGCGATCGTTTTATAGATATCGAAACAAAAATAAGCAAAAACAACATAAGTGAAAATTCAACTAAAGGGGCTCCAGATGTGAATTTCATCGTATCCAACAATCAAACCAATAGCTACTTACCGTATGATTTTTTTTTTACATTCCAAAACAGTTGGCACACTTCCTTTAATCGTATTGAAGATACAATCAGATGGAATTAGTTGGGTACTTTTGGAGCACCCAGCATCATGTTCAATTTGTTTCATTGACCAGATACGGGTGCGGGGTGGAGGACGGGAGAGTTGAATTTGTTTCATTGACCAGATACGGGTGCGGGGTGGAGGACGGGAGAGTTGAATTTGTTTCATTGACCAGATACGGGTGCGGGGTGGAGGACGGGAGAGCTGAATTTGTTTCATTGACCAGATACGGGTGCGGGGTGGAGGACGGGAGAGCTGAATTTGTTTCATTGACCAGATACGGGTGCGGGGTGGAGGACGGGAGAGCTGAATTTGTTTCATTGACCAGATACGGGTGCGGGGTGGAGGACGGGAGAGTTGAATTTGTTTCATTGACCAGATACGGGTGCGGGGTGGAGTACGGGAGAGCTGCATTTGTTTCATTGACCAGATACGGGTGCGAGGTGGAGGACGGGAGAGCTGAATTTGTTTCATTGACCAGATACGGGTGCGGGGTGGAGGACGGGAGAGCTGAATTTGTTTCATTGACCAGATACGGGTGCGGGGTGGAGGACGGGAGAGTTGAATTTGTTTCATTGACCAGATACGGGTGCGGGGTGGAGGACGGGAGAGCTGCATTTGTTTCATTGACCAGATACGGGTGCGGGGTGGAGGACGGGAGAGCTGAATTTGTTTCATTGACCAGATACGGGTGCGGGGTGGAGGACGGGAGAGTTGAATTGTTTCATTGACCAGATACGGGTGCGAGGTGGAGGACGGGAGAGCTGAATTTGTTTCATTGACCAGATACGGGTGCGAGGTGGAGGACGGGAGAGCTGAATTTGTTTCATTGACCAGATACGGGTGCGGGGTGGAGGACGGGAGAGCTGAATTTGTTTCATTGACCAGATACGGGTGCGGGGTGGAGGACGGGAGAGCTGAATTTGTTTCATTGACCAGATACGGGTGCGGGGTGGAGGACGGGAGAGTTGAATTCGTTTCATTGACCAGATACGGGTGCGGGGTGGAGGACGGGAGAGCTGAATTTGTTTCATTGACCAGATACGGGTGCGAGGTGGAGGACGGGAGAGCTGAATTTGTTTCATTGACCAGATACGGGTGCGGGGTGGAGTACGGGAGAGCTGCATTTGTTTCATTGACCAGATACGGGTGCGAGGTGCAGGACGGGAGAGCTGAATTTGTTTCATTGACCAGATACGGGTGCGGGGTGGAGGACGGGAGAGTTGAATTTGTTTCATTGACCAGATACGGGTGCGGGGTGGAGGACGGGAGAGCTGTATTTGTTTCATTGACCAGTTACGGGTGCGGGGTGGAGGACGGGAGAGCTGAATTTGTTTCATTGACCAGATACGGGTGCGGGGTGGAGGACGGGAGAGTTGAATTGTTTAATTGACCAGATACGGGTGCGAGGTGGAGGACGGGAGAGCTGAATTTGTTTCATTGACCAGATACGGGTGCGAGGTGGAGGACGGGAGAGCTGAATTTGTTTCATTGACCAGATACGGGTGCGGGGTGGAGGACGGGAGAGCTGAATTTGTTTCATTGACCAGATACGGGTGCGGGGTGGAGGACGGGAGAGCTGAATTTGTTTCATTGACCAGATACGGGTGCGGGGTGGAGGACGGGAGAGTTGAATTTGTTTCATTGACCAGATACGGGTGCGGGGTGGAGGACGGGAGAGCTGAATTTGTTTCATTGACCAGATACGGGTGCGAGGTGGAGGACGGGAGAGCTGAATTTGTTTCATTGACCAGATACGGGTGCGGGGTGGAGTACGGGAGAGCTGAATTTGTTTCATTGACCAGATACGGGTGCGAGGTGGAGGACGGGAGAGCTGAATTTGTTTCATTGACCAGATACGGGTGCGGGGTGGAGGACGGGAGAGCTGAATTTGTTTCATTGACCAGATACGGGTGCGGGGTGGAGGACGGGAGGGTTGAATTTGTTTCATTGACCAGATACGGGTGCGGGGTGGAGGACGGGAGAGCTGAATTTGTTTCATTGACCAGATACGGGTGCGGGGTGGAGGACGGGAGAGCTGAATTTGTTTCATTGACCAGATACGGGTGCGGGGTGGAGGACGGGAGAGCTGAATTTGTTTCATTGACCAGATACGGGTGCGGGGTGGAGGACGGGAGGGTTGAATTTGTTCCATTGACCAGATACGGGTGCGGGGTGGAGGACGGGAGAGCTGAATTTGTTTCATTGACCTGATACGGGTGCGAGGTGGAGGACGGGAGAGCTGAATTTGTTTCATTGACCAGATACGGGTGCGGGGTGGAGGACGGGAGAGCTGAATTTGTTTCATTGACCAGATACGGGTGCGGGGTGGAGGACGGGAGAGCTGAATTTGTTTCATTGACCAGATACGGGTGCGGGGTGGAGGACGGCAGTCGTTTGACGGCGTGCGACAGACGTGGAGTGCCTGTCGCCCACAGTGGCCTACTCAGTGTACAACTCGGAGCTGGGCTACTGTCAGGGCATGTCTCAGATCGCCGCCCTGCTGCTCATGTACATGACCGAAGAGGAGGCGTTCTGGGCACTGTCCGTCCTCATGACCGACCACCTCTACACGATGCACGGTGAGCAGGCTGGCACCGGGCCACCGGCTAATGTACCATTATACCACCGCCCGAGGTCACTATTTTCAGTGCGATGAGATGCATTTCAGGCCGACCGACCTGTCCAAAAGTACGGAAATTACGACATTTCAAATGATATGCTTCAAGATGTGCCCTTTCGCCCTTTGTTGGGTGTTTGATTCGCTATCGTATTCATACCTATGTCGCTATTTTCAGGTCTCTTCATCCACGGTTTTCCGAAGCTGCTCAGGCTACAAACGCACCACGACAAAATCATGAAAAAGTACCTGCCCAAGCTGAAGAAGCATCTGGATAAACATGGCATCGACACCGGCATCTACACTCTGAAGTGGTTCTTTCAGTGTTTCCTGGACAGGGTAGGCTATTGATCCCGTATTCAAACTAGCTCTTTACGGGGTTGGCAACTTTTTCAATTCACCTTTTTCTTGTCTTAACCCTCGCCCTACGGGAGCTTTTTTCACCTTCGCCCTACGGGGGGGTCCTAAAAAGACCCCCCCCCCCCCCCTGTTAACTTACAAACCAAGGAACATAGAGCAACGCGGTAAGAACCAACATGTTGCCTGTCATGTTTGGAATCTAAAGGTATGCAATTTTTAGGTTTCGGGTCAACGAGTGACCTTCCAGGTCAAGTGAATGATCTCGATCGACCACGTCCAGAACAGCGATTTTGCTCTGTCAGAAAACCTCAAAATGAGAAATTGATAAATGTAAATAAAAAAGCATGTTCCTAGACCAGTTTTGTCTCATATACAGAAAAGGTAATTATTTATTCGTATCTGGTCAAAGAAAGTCCATAAAAGTTATTTAAAAAAATTACGTCATGAATTTCCTACACTTAGGGGGACTAGGGAGGGGGATTATTTCTTTGAAATTTGGTTTGAGTATTGCCCATACTCAGTTCTCTCATATATATTCCGGTTTTTTAACATCTTTGAATTTTTTTATTTTGTGGTGATTTAAAAAAAAACAGTTTTTGCTCATTTTGGGGGTCAAAAACCCACAATTTCGCAAACCCGAGATTTTCATTTGAAAGAAAATGACATTTCATATCTTTGCTTAATTGCGTTTGCAATTTGCTTCAAAACTCTGTTTTCTACGATTTGTCAAACATTTATCGATTTTCCACCAACATGACATCAAAACATCATTATTTCCCCAATTTCTCAACCAATTCCAATGCAATTTTAACAGCATACGTATAATTGTTGTATACTTAGCTTCTGCAAATTTCAGCAAGATGCGCCGCATGTCTAATAAGTTATGCAAGAAAAACTTCAGGGGGGTCGCTTTAGGACCCCCCCCCCCCTCCCTGTAGGGCGAGGGTTAAAGCTCGGCGTCCGATCAACGTCAGTTCCCTCCTGTGACCCGCCTATGACCCATCTGTCCCCTCATGTGACCCTTCTGTGACCTGCCGGTGACCCGTCCGTGACCCGTCCGTGACCCGTCCGTGACCCGTCCGTGACCCGTCCGTGACCCGTCCGTGACCCGTCCGTGACCCGTCCGTGACCCGTCCGTGACCCGTCCGTGACCCGTCCGTGACCCGTCCGTGACCCGTCCGTGACCCGTCCGTGACCCGTCCGTGACCCGTCCGTGACCCGTCCGTGACCCGTCCGTGACCCGTCCGTGACCCGTCCGTGACCCGTCCGTGACCCGTCCGTGACCCGTCCGTGACCCGTCCGTGACCCGTCCGTGACCCGTCCGTGACCCGTCCGTGACCCGTCCGTGACCCGTCCGTGACCCGTCCGTGACCCGTCCGTGACCCGTCCGTGACCCGTCCGTGACCCGTCCGTGACCCGTCCGTGACCCGTCCGTGACCCGTCCGTGACCCGTCCGTGACCCGTCCGTGACCCGTCCGTGACCCGTCCGTGACCCGTCCGTGACCCGTCCGTGACCCGTCCGTGACCCGTCCGTGACCCGTCCGTGACCCGTCCGTGACCCGTCCGTGACCCGTCCGTGACCCGTCCGTGACCCGTCCGTGACCCGTCCGTGACCCGTCCGTGACCCGTCCGTGACCCGTCCGTGACCCGTCCGTGACCCGTCCGTGACCCGTCCGTGACCCGTCCGTGACCCGTCCGTGACCCGTCCGTGACCCGTCCGTGACCCGTCCGTGACCCGTCCGTGACCCGTCCGTGACCCGTCCGTGACCCGTCCGTGACCTGTCCGTGACCCGTCCGTGACCCGTCCGTGACCCGTCCGTGACCCTGCCTGGCTCCAGGTACCGTTTCCGCTGGCGCTGCGGCTGTGGGACGCCTACCTGTGGGACGGGGAGGTGGTGCTCACTGCCGGCGCCTACATGATCATGCGGCTGCACAGGAAGACCCTGCTCCGACTGCCCATGGAGGACATACTGGACTGCCTGCAGGTGAGCCATGCCACATCAGTCATGGCCATCACCGCGAAGCACACAGTCTGCAAATGCATCTCAAAGCACTCTAAACACAACATATAAAATAACCTTAAAGAGACAGTCACCATTGTACACATTTGTATGTATCCGATGCAGTGGCTATCCCAGTGTTGTGTGTTTGTGTGTATAGTGTCTGCAGGACGCCGTGAGTTTGCCGCCGTCTGACCGGTTGCTCCGTCGGGCAGGCGCGGCTGCCGAGGGACTTCCAGTATGACGAGGACACGGCCATGCAGGAGCTAATACGGAGTATGTCCGAGCTGCGCTCCGGGAAGCTCGACCGGGCCGGCCAGCCGTCCGAGGCCGAGCTGCCGCAGCGGCCGCTCGGCCTCCAGCGGCAGCCCCCGTCCCCTGCTCCTGACGTGGTCCCGGACCCTGCTCCTATCTCGGTCCCAGACCCTACTGCGGACCCAGACCCGTCTCCCACTGTAGACCCGGCCCCGTATCCCACTCGAGTCTCGGAAGAGGCTCCAGTCTCGCCCCTAATCTCGTCCTCTTCCCCAGTCTCAGTTCCAGCATCGATCCCGGCGCCGGTGCCGCCCCCTCCGCCGGCCCTGTCCCCGCCTCCAGCGCTGCGGTCGGACAGCGCTAACCGAGTCCCTCCGCCGGCCGCCGACCCGCTGCCCTGGAGCACTGACGGCATGTTCCGGAGCGCCGAGGCGCAGCAGCGGGGTTCCAGGCGACGGCCAGGCGGCCGGAACAAGTCGGCCGACGGCTCCGGCGCCGGGGACCGGGACAGCTGGGCGGCGTCCGTGGAGCGGCCCGGCGGCCGGAACAAGTCGGCCGACGGCTCCGGCTGCGGCTCCGGGGACAGCTGGGCGGCGTCCGTGGAGCGGCCTGGCGGCCGGAACAAGTCGGCCGACGGCTCCGGCTGCGGCTCCGGGGACGGCTGGGCGGCGTCCGTGGAGCGGCGGCGGAGGTCGGAGGGCCGGCACACCTCCGGCAGCGGCGGCGGAGACACGTCGGCTGCGGACAGACGAGGTGAGGGCGAGGGCATCCCTAAATGCGCAGTGCTCAAGCATGTCGAGCTGAACGGGATAGAAGGGGGTGAAACGTTAGGGGGCGTCGTGGGGTGAGCGTGTCATTTAAAGCGGTCCAGACCGTCAGTAGCTGCGTAAGCGGCGCCGTCTCGGACATTAGTCACCTGATCTCGGTGTGAGGGTGTAACTGACCGTGCTGGCCACCCCAGCGATCACCGTAATGGTTCCACTACAGAATCATCCGATAGGTCCGTTTGTCGAACTGTGGTCGACGTCTTGCGTGCTGCAGTGTTTGGACAAGTTTTGTTTCCCCGGCCGTCTCGACCAGTGCAGTAGAACGTCCCTTTCTGCATTGTAGTTGATGTGAAGAGTGCTGAAAAGATCATGCAGGTTTTAATTATGGCTTTGACTTTCAATATGACTTGAAAATGACTGGCAATGACTTTCTGGCAGGAGGCTGTTCAGGTGTCCCAATTTGGCAGTGGAAAGCATGCGGTAGTCATCAGAAAAGCTTGGTTCGAATACTAGATACAATTGCAAACTTTTGAAGGGGGCAGACATCTGCTTGCTAGCTATACTTTGAACATACCGGTCGTTTTCAAGATCATCCAAGTAGATGACGGCCTGGGACGAAACGAGCCAACACATAGTTGCAATAATGCATAATAGTTAATAATAGTACATTCTGTGATGCATGTCATCTGAATCGCTCCTTAAAACCAATAACGTAGCGCTATTCTTACCTTTCCACTGCATGTTTCTACTACAGTCATATGGTATGTGGACGACTTCTCAAAAACAGTTTCCGCGCAGGGTTCGTTGAGTTGTGGGGCCCACATTGTACGTTTCATCTGGATGGAGTCTCGAGTAGTATCTACTATGTCCATGTGTGTTGTGTGTGTGTTTGTGTTTTCTGTATTGTATGTGTTCTGTATTATATGTATTCTGTATTGTATGGAGTGTTGCTTTGGTGCCTTGGTGCCTGCCTTGGTGCCTTGGTTGTCTGCCTTGGTGCAGATATTAAATATCGTATACTATGTCCTGATGTAAGTCATTGGATATTGGATGCTCATGGACCACATTGGGAATTGTTTGTTAACACGCCCTGGAGGGCCTCTGATAATTACACGCCCTGGAGGGGGGCGGATTTCGCCCCCCCCCCCCCCATATGATCTCGAAAACGACGCAAGGTAGCGACAAGCGGAAAACGACGTTAGCTAGCTCGAGACAAGCTCTTCGAAAGTATATCGGTCATTTTGTTTTATCAGGTCAATATTGAGGTCACCAGAGGTCATCAAGGGTCAGATTTGCAAGTGTTGGGATTTCGCTTCGAACGCCCCCAAATACCTCGGGAACTATGATAGCTAGCAGCAAACGGAAAAAGCAATAGCAAGCTCTTGAAAAATTCAATCCACATAGGTGTCCTCAGATTTGAACTCAGGTCAATAGTTTAGGCTCCAGAGGTCATCAAATGTCAAAAAGGTGATCTTTTTGCAAAACTGTTTTCGCAAATAACTTTTTACCTAATAAAGATAAAGCAGTGGTTTTACGCCATCGTGTTTGTCTCGTCAAAGCACTTCGAATCTTATTCATGGTGACCAGGTGGTCATGGTTCATGGTCAGTTGAAATTTACCCTCAGGTCAAGGTCAAGTGGTCACCCAAGTTGGTCATGTTGCATATTGGGAGTCGTGTCTCGACGAGACAAACACATTGGTACCATTTTCTCTTCTCTATCTTCATTATGTCGATAGTTATTGACAAAACAGTGTTGGCGGTCACGAAATTGACCTGACCTTAGGTCACCGATATTAGAAATCCGAGATATACAAATGGTTGGTATCTATGACCTTATGCAATCCTGCAAGATTGAAACCGATCGGCCTTAAACTGTGGCTGTGGTACTACTGCAAACGTTTTGGAGTTGGGGTCATCACGTGACCTGGTCTGGTGATCTGACCTGAGCTGACCCGAGCTGACCCGAGGTCAAGAATTTTGCATAATGTGGGAATTTCATTGCCGAACAGGTATGCAAAAAACGGTGGCGCTGCGCGCCGCCGTTTTTGCGATATCCTCGAAAAACCGGAGGGGCGGATTTCTCCCCCCCCCCCTCCAGGGCGCGTGTTAAGTGGTGGTGAGTCGTTGTCAGTGACTGTCCTGTGCTGATGATGGCCGTGGCTGTTGTCCATTATGTGCTGCTGGTGATGAGAACTGAGGATATGGTTGATTCTGTACTGGTGGAAGCCTTGTGTGTGACCCGGTATGTGCTGGTGCGGTGCTGCCTGATGCCCTGCTCTGTGTGGTGACTGTCGACTCGCCGCCCCGCCAGTCCGGCCGGGCACCTGGTACCGCCAGGAGACGGCCATTTCGTACCGGTACAGTGACCCGACCACGCTGGCATGCTACCACTACCAGAGCAGCAGCAGCAGCAGCAGCAGCGGCGGCGGCGGCGGCGGCGGCGGCGGGGCGCTGCCGGAGGGCGCGGCCGGTCCGCCGCCCGTGCCGCCGGCGCGCCGCGGCCCCCCGGCGCCGTCCGATACAGAGCGGCCCCGGCCGGCCTCGTCCCACGTGCGTGGCGGGCTGCGTGTTGCGCGTGTGCTCTGCTTGTGCCGTGCTTCCCGACTGTGTCCCGTTTGTGCTGTGTTGCTGCGTTGTTTATTATAACATGTTGACCTTTGGCAGGCCGGTTGCAGTGAGTGAGCATGTGACGGTGGGATTTTGTGTTGTTTTGCTTCGCCGCTCCTTCCACCGATAAGACGCGTGGCCAGCTGTCTTATCGGACCACGCTGCATGCCCGGCTTTGTTTGCTACGCACGTGCTCTTGTGACGATTTCCAGCTTTCGATTTGTGTTTCGATTGTTCAACGTAGTAGTCATGCGACACGTCCTTAAAAGATAATCATCGAACTACAGAGAGGGAGTGGTTTTGTAACATTTTTTTTGTTTTTACTGATGCTTTTTATTGTGGCATGTTGTGAAAGCTAATTTTTTTCCAGCTTCGCAGTATTTTTTTTTTTACCCACTTCTGAAAATGCAACATTTGCGTTACTTTCTTTCAGATTGAATAAGCCAGGTGAAATGTAATTCGGTCATTTGAAACCATTGGCTGGCCCGGCGTAGCGCAGATGTTTGACGTGCCACGCGTCACAGTCATATTCCCGAGTGCGCTAAACCGAGCACCACGTGAGGCCAGCCGCTGGGTTGTTGGCATTGGATTGCGGCCAGTAAGACTTGGCCCGGTATTGTAATCTAGGCTTGTGCGTACGTACGGGAGCAGGCCCGTAGCCAGGCGGGTGCACTGGGTGCCCGTGCCCCGTTCACCCGCTGATATCCCCGCGCACTCTCTGACCTTAGTCGGTGCACCCCCAGTAGTTAGGTATAGTACTTCGCAGTCGAGTAAAAAAATTGAACGCAATCGGTTTTGAGCCTTTCGCGTACAATCCACTAAGCAAGACGCTTGTCAGGACACTAATGTTCAGATACAATATGTTATACATGTTAATACTTTGGATTGGTAAATGTGTTAATTGTGTGCACCCTCTGGTAATTCTTGTGCACCCTCTGGTAAATCTTGTGCACCCTCTGGTAAATCTTGTGCACCCTCTGGTAAATCTTGCGCACCCTCTGGTAATTATTGTGCACCCTCTGTGAATTCAGCTGGCTACGGGCCTGTGCGGGAAAGGAGAGCGGGTATCCTGAGGCCAACCTACTGAGTCAGAACGCTATTTATATCCATATACCGCCTTCAGCCCCCGAGTGGGTGGGCTTATAGACACGGTACCCTCGGCCCGACTGACGGCGCCTCTCACCTTCCAGCCGCGGTTCGTGCGCGTCACTCCGGTGTAGAAGCGCAGCCGGCTGGACCGCCGGCGACGCCGGTCACCAACGGCCTGCGCCGGCCGGGCCACCTGAGCCTGACCCGACTGAACCTGGAGCCGGAGTGGAGCAGCCCGCCGAGCGGCCGCCGCCGCCAGCCGGCCTCGCCACCCGGCCTGGACCCGGCCCGCCGCCGCCGCCGACAGCCGGCCTCGCCATCCGGCACCGTCTCCATCTACGTGTCGGGGGGCGGTGGCGGCCGCCGCTCGCCTGCCGAGTCGGTGGGCAGCTCGTCCAGACTGTCGCTGCGCTGGTCCGGCTCGTCCGTCAGCTCGCTGGAGCGGCCCGGCGCCAGCACCAGGGTATCGGTGTCGCCGGCCGGGGCCACGCTGGTGACGATCCGGCCGGACGGCCAGGACAGCCCGCCGCGGCCGGCCGGCGGCGGCAGCCGTGTCCGCCGCGTGCCCATCCTGCTGGAGGCGTCCGGCGTGGAGCTGATCTAGGCCGGCGGCGCCCCGCCGCCGCCGCTGTCGCCTCTGTGATATGGCAGCTGACCCGTGCAGCTGCTGGTGCCCGTGTGTGGTGTCGTGCAGGGTTCCGCTTAACAGGACCACGCGTCCGAGTACAAAGTGATCATCACGCTACCGCCATGGTACGCTTTTTTGCTGCTAGGCTCGCGCGTGACCTTCCAGTTGGGAGGGTGGTTGTGCATCAGGTTTGTGAACTGAAAGCCCGTGTTTGCCGTTTCCCAGCTTCTGTGAGGTATTGGGGATAATTGTGCGAAATGTTCATCGCTCAAGACTGTTATCAGTTCCGATGAAATTGTCTTCAGGGTTATTGAGTGATTGGTTATTGAGTGTTTGCGCATCATTTTGTCTCGCTTGGGCACCTTCAATATTCCGTTACAAGGTCTCAAATTAGTGTACAAGTAAGCATAATAATCACATTACGAGTACATTCAAATAATTGATTGAACCTTGAAACGAATTTATCTGTTGAATGATGTTAGCTTGTGCTAGTTTTGCGATCTATCTATCCGATGAGCGGCCTGGCGACAATGCTGTCCCATTCATACGCCCTCCGCTGCGGCTGCCATCGCCAAACGATCGCCTGTGGTGGCGCCAGTCAGTCGATCGCGGTATGCCCTCTATACCGGACGACTGTGCTGTCGAGCTAAGCCGTGTGACCGACCCAGCCAGTGCCCTCTATACTGTGCTGCCGAGCTGAGCCGTGTGACCGACCCAGCCAGTGCCCTCTATACCGGGCTGCCGAGCTGAGCCGTGTGACCGACCCAGCCAGTGCCCTCTATACTGTGCTGCCGAGCTGAGCCGTGTGACCGACCCAGCCAGTGCCCTCTATACCGTGCTGCCGAGCTGAGCCGTGTGACCGACCCAGCCAGTGCCCTCTATACCGGGCTGCCGAACTGAGCCGTGTGACCGACCCAGCCCAGTCAGTGTGTTACCTCAGCCTTACTGTTTTGTCTTCCTTGCTTCGTTGCTTTGTTTGTGTTACCAGCCCAGACCACTGTGCCACAGTGGCCGTTTTGCGTTCTCTGTGGGCACTAAACAGTGAACAAAGTTACGTATTCGATGTGTTCGCATCTGTTGTGGCGGGCGTACAGCTAACTGTAAGAAATTAGGCGTGTGCATTGATAAATCACGCACAACGATTATCGTGACCTATTATTTTTGTATATTCTTTTATAAAGAGACTTCCGCGATTAATCGGTTGTCGGAACAGCCGTTGACCCTCTGTCATCAGCACCCACGCTGCATGTTATGATGCAATCAATATATGTTCATGCCAACGGTGTACCGTTGAAGCCGTTCTGTTGTTTTCCGCGAAGCGCAGCATATTATTGACAAGAGGTAGACGTCCACGGACCACGCGTCCGAATTGATTAGTGATGCAGGTTTGAGCGCTAGCCGGGTCCAACGTGTCGCACTGACTGCCTGATTCTAGTTGGCGTCTTGTTGCTGGCATTTTATTGTCCGAGCCCTCGTATTTGGCTGCCAGTAGAATGTTATTTAGAAGGCACGAGTCGAGTCACACTATTTAGAAGGCTCCGGAGGCCGCGTGCGGGATGATTGGTGAGTTGGATCCAGGAGCGACCCCCGTCATTTCATGTCCATCCTTAGAGACCTCGTTCCGGTTTGTCACGATATATTGATATTACACACACACACACACAGGCCACATTTCTCGCTTGTTTCATACTGCGCCTAGCCGGCACCCGGCCCGCACGTGCTGTCTGTCTCTCTCTCCCTCACTTGAGGTTCATCTTCTTCAGGTCCGGGGTGGTGTTTAGCACCACCAGTCCCGACTGGTACGCCTGGCAGACAGACAACACGCAACAAGTCACCATCAGCTCCACACACCAACTGACACGCAACAAGTCACCATCAGCTCCACACACCAACTGACACGCAACAAGTCACCATCAGCTCCACACACCAACTGACACCCAACAAGTCACCATCAGCTCCACACACCAACTGACACGCAACAAGTCACCATCAGCTCCACACACCAACTGACACCCAACAAGTCACCATCAGCTCCACACACCAACTGACACGCAACAAGTCACCATCAGCTCCACACACCAACTGACACGCAACAAGTCACCATCAGCTCCACACACCAACTGACACGCAACAAGTCACCATCAGCTCCACACACCAACTGACACCCAACAAGTCACCATCAGCTCCACACACCAACTGACACACAACAAGTCACCATCAGCTCCACACACCAACTGACACGCAACAAGTCACCATCAGCTCCACACACCAACTGACACCCAACAAGTCACCATCAGCTCCACACACCAACTGACACGCAACAAGTCACCATCAGCTCCACACACCAACTGACACCCAACAAGTCACCATCAGCTCCACACACCAACTGACACCCAACAAGTCACCATCAGCTCCACACACCAACTGACACGCAACAAGTCACCATCAGCTCCACACACCAACTGACACCCAACAAGTCACCATCAGCTCCACACACCAACTGACACGCAACAAGTCACCATCAGCTCCACACACCAACTGACACGCAACAAGTCACCATCAGCTCCACACACCAACTGACACGCAACAAGTCACCATCAGCTCCACACACCAACTGACACCCAACAAGTCACCATCAGCTCCACACACCAACTGACACGCAACAAGTCACCATCAGCTCCACACACCAACTGACACACAAGTCACCATCATCTCCACACACCAACTGACACCCAACAAGTCACCATCAGCTCCACACACCAACTGACACACAACAAGTCACCATCAGCTCCACACACCAACTGACACCCAACAAGTCACCATCAGCTCCACACACCAACTGACACGCAACAAGTCACCATCAGCTCCACACACCAACTGACACCCAACAAGTCACCATCAGCTCCACACACCAACTGACACGCAACAAGTCACCATCAGCTCCACACACCAACTGACACGCAACAAGTCACCATCAGCTCCACACACCAACTGACACGCAACAAGTCACCATCAGCTCCACACACCAACTGACACGCAACAAGTCACCATCAGCTCCACACACCAACTGACACCCAACAAGTCACCATCAGCTCCACACACCAACTGACACGCAACAAGTCACCATCTGCTCCACACACCAACTGACACCCAACAAGTCACCATCAGCTCCACACACCAACTGACACCCAACAAGTCACCATCAGCTCCACACACCAACTGACACCCAACAAGTCACCATCAGCTCCACACACCAACTGACACGCAACAAGTCACCATCAGCTCCACACACCAACTGACACCCAACAAGTCACCATCAGCTCCACACACCAACTGACACCCAACAAGTCACCATCAGCTCCACACACCAACTGACACGCAACAAGTCACCATCAGCTCCACACACCAACTGACACGCAACAAGTCACCATCAGCTCCACACACCAACTGACACCCAACAAGTCACCATCAGCTCCACACACCAACTGACACCCAACAAGTCACCATCAGCTCCACACACCAACTGACACGCAACAAGTCACCATCAGCTCCACACACCAACTGACACCGAACAAGTCACCATCAGCTCCACACACCAACTGACACGCAACAAGTCACCATCAGCTCCACACACCAACTGACACAGAACAAGTCACCATCAGCTCCACACACCAACTGACACGCAACAAGTCACCATCAGCTCCACACACCAACTGACACCCAACAAGTCACCATCAGCTCCACACACCAACTGACACGCAACAAGTCACCATCAGCTCCACACACCAACTGACACCGAACAAATCACCATCAGCTCCACACACCAACTGACACGCAACAAGTCACCATCAGCTCCACACACCAACTGACACCCAACAAGTCACCATCAGCTCCACACACCAACTGACACGCAACAAGTCACCATCAGCTCCACACACCAACTGACACCCAACAAGTCACCATCAGCTCCACACACCAACTGACACCCAACAAGTCATCATCAGCTCCACACACCAACTGACACCCAACAAGTCACCATTAGCTCCACACACCAACTGACACGCAACAAGTCACCATCAGCTCCACACACCAACTGACACGCAACAAGTCACCATCAGCTCCACACACCAACTGACACCAAACAAGTCACCATCAGCTCCACACACCAACTGACACGCAACAAGTCACCATCAGCTCCACACACCAACTGACACGCAACAAGTCACCATCAGCTCCACACACCAACTGACACCGAGCGCGCATACACGCAACAAGTCACCATCAGCTCCACACACCAACTGACACCGAGCGCGCAACAAGCCACCATCAGCTCCACACACCAACTGACACCGAGCGCGCATACACGCAACAAGTCACCATCAGCTCCACACACCAACTGACACCGAGCGCGCATACACGCAACAAGTCACCATCAGCTCCACACACCAACTGACACCGAGCGCGCATACACGCAACAAGTCACCATCAGCTCCACACACCAACTGACACGCAACAAGTCACCATCAGCTCCACACACCAACTGACACCCAACAAGTCACCATCAGCTCCACACACCAACTGACACGCAACAAGTCACCATCAGCTCCACACACCAACTGACACCGAACAAATCACCATCAGCTCCACACACCAACTGACACGCAACAAGTCACCATCAGCTCCACACACCAACTGACACCCAACAAGTCACCATCAGCTCCACACACCAACTGACACGCAACAAGTCACCATCAGCTCCACACACCAACTGACACCCAACAAGTCACCATCAGCTCCACACACCAACTGACACCCAACAAGTCATCATCAGCTCCACACACCAACTGACACCCAACAAGTCACCATCAGCTCCACACACCAACTGACACACAACAAGTCACCATCAGCTCCACACACCAACTGACACCCAACAAGTCACCATCAGCTCCACACACCAACTGACACGCAACAAGTCACCATCAGCTCCACACACCAACTGACACGCAACAAGTCACCATCAGCTCCACACACCAACTGACACCAAACAAGTCACCATCAGCTCCACACACCAACTGACACGCAACAAGTCACCATCAGCTCCACACACCAACTGACACGCAACAAGTCACCATCAGCTCCACACACCAACTGACACCGAGCGCGCATACACGCAACAAGTCACCATCAGCTCCACACACCAACTGACACCGAGCGCGCAACAAGTCACCATCAGCTCCACACACCAACTGACACCGAGCGCGCATACACGCAACAAGTCACCATCAGCTCCACACACCAACTGACACCGAGCGCGCATACACGTACGCATTAATCAGCAAATAAGTTCACAATCTCGTCACTCAGGGCACGATATACTACGAAATATGTGTGCTTGGCCACCTAGGGTGGTTTTGGGCTGTCAAAGACTTAATGCTTTATTAGCGCACACAGCACTAAGTAAAATTAACTTTGGCCGTGAAAGCGGTTACTCATGGGATGATGTAAGCCGCTGTGATGTTTGGATAGACTGCATGCTTCGGGCCGGAGCTGCTCACCATGCCGACGGCAGCAGAGTGAACACCGTGACTCACCGCGAACACGGTGCCGGCGAAAGTCGCCACGCCCAGCATCAGCAGCGTGTTGTAGCTCTTCTGCTTGGCGTTGTAAGCCTCCTGCCAGGAGCCCTTGGGCACTGGCATGTCGTTCATGGTTATCGGCGTGTACGCCTCACCGCCTCCATACCGGCGCACCAGGGGCCGCACTGCCGGGCACACAAACACGGACTGTTACTGGTGGCCCTACTGTGGGACACAAGCTTGTTAAGAACACAGAGTTTTATGTGAACCATGCCACCACTCGGGGTAGCATGGTAGCCTGGGGGTAATGACATTATTATGTTGCCATGGTAAATTGGAACAAATTGATGATTTGAAGTGTCAAACAAAAATAAAGAGGGCAATGGTTGGTGGACATTGGAAATTGAAAGATTTTTGGGCTGATGCGGTTTTGTCCCATTTTCCCAGCAATACCAGAATGTCCATTAAACACAACAATAGAAAACCTGTCTTATCACAGCCCTGCCAGGAAGAACAACATGAGGTTTAATTTTAAGTGAACAAGTACATAATGGTTATATTCAGGGTATGGCTAATTCACATTGTATTTCAGTATTAAGTAGTATCTCATTGGTCAATACACTGCGAGCCACAGCCCCACAGCCACAACCATGAACTACCACTGTATTAACACAAGCTAGCCTTGCTTCATCAAGTTCCCTTGAGGCCAAGGACAGTCCCCAAACTATGTGGCCAAAGTTAAAACTTTGAACCATTTCAAAAGTTTAAAAAGAGATGATTCTTCAAGAACATTTGCCCAATTACAACAACAAGAACATGTTGCCAATTATTGGGTTGTGAGAAAAGTGATGACTGTCATGCACTATGTGCACACTGAGAAGCATGAAAACATAGTTGGCTCGCTGAACCCTGTTAATAATACTAACAGTTATTGTGCCAGATATTCACCATACCTGTTGAGTCTGTTGAGCTTCTGCATTGTCAAAATACTACCTTGATCAACATAAAAAATTTCAGAAATCAATTATTGCGGAAATGTGTATATTTTGCACCAGAAAGTGCATTAGCATCACACATATAAATAGTGATTTAAAGCAGGAATGAAATGACACATTAGCTAGAGTTAAGGTTCATTTGCTGGTCAAATCAAAATACCTGATTCATGCTAATGGTGTAGAACATACTGATGCACTTAGCACAAATACATTACTAAGGGCATGTAAAGTCTGGTATTCCAATGTGGCCAATTACTGGACCTTTGTCCTAGCCCCATACTTGTCATCAATAATCAACATTAGGCTGGAAGTAAGGTTAACCAAAACCCCGGACACATCAAAACATCAGACTTTTCAACCATGCAATCTGGGCGTAGATGATCTGACACAATATAGCACTAATAGTTTACCTTTGCCTTACTGCATCAGGATTCAGGACCATCTACATTCTGATAACACAAAAAGTCCAATGTTTGGATGTGTCTGAAGCTGGGATCTTTGCCCTGCCTACCATGCTGCTAGTTCATATACTTCAAAACATGCCTACTGTTCTGGATTGTCCAAAATATTATTGTAGTTTGATTGCTGGATACGATGAATTCACATCTTTAGTTGTATTTTCACTTATATTGTTTTGCTTATTTTTGTTTCGATATCTATAAAACGATCGCCGCTATAGTGATGTTATGTAAAACTGCGTACATAGACAATACAATTGCGGTCGCATCATGCAAGTAGAGAGACAAGTTTTGCACAGCATGTTCTTGCACTGTGAACTTTATTATGTGCAATTTTCGTAGCTCTAAATTGATATCTTCGTCGAAAAATGGCCATCAAGTGTTGCGAGTAGGGGGACAGACGATACTGTTCGGCTGCTGCTATCAGCGCGCACGAGCTGTTTTGTCTAATTGCTATTGGCCGGCGCTAACGATATGCTAGCAGTTTAATCGATAGGAGACTCTAAAAGGCTTCCGCTACTAGAAGCACTGCAACAGTGCTTCTAGTAGCGGAAGCCCTCTAGAGTCGACCCGATAATTGTTTGCTACCGCCGGTTCCTGAAGTCTTTAGATTAGCTCAGCAACTAGTGTGAATCTGGAAAAATGACAGGCATGGTTCGATTCAGAAAATTATGTTCTATAAACCATTGTCAATAACCCCAAATAAGCGATGTGAGTAGACACACTCCCTTTAACACGCGCACTGGAGGGCCTCTGAGAATTACACGCACTGGAGGGGGGGGGGGGGCGGATCCCCCCCCCCCCCAGATCTCGGCTCCCATAAGAGCCACAATAACCAAATAACGCAATTTGTAGGGTAGATAGGTGCTGTGGTGATCTGTTTTGTGAAAATTTAATGACCCTAGGTCAATATCTTCAAGATCAAATGAGGTCAAATATGCTAAATTTTGCTTGTTATGTGCTCCTTGGCTTGACATTGTTATGGAATGCAGATTGCATGCATATACCCCAAAATGGGTTTAAAGATTTGTTGGAAAGTCTAATGATACAATAGGTATGATAGAAGTTGCATTTGACCTCAAGTCATTTACATATCAACATTTCACTGCGGGCATTTTGGAGACATTTGGAAGTTTTGTTTTACTTTGATGGCCTATAACTCAAACAGTTCTCGGACGATTTATATTTGTATTACCTTAAAAGACGCGCCATTCATTTGTTAGCAGGCACACTATAAATGATGCATATCGACCAGTAAAATCAGGAGATATTTAATAAATAAATAAAACCAGGGGTGGGCGAACTTCGCCCCCCCCCCCCCCCCACTACCCCCTCCTCCAGTGCGTGCAGTGTCAGAAAAGTGGTTCCACGATCTAAGTTCGCGGAACAAATTTTTCGCCAGCGGCAGCGACACAAAATTAATGCGTATACCAGTAATTTTTGTATTATTTTTTATACGCGTTTCTACACAACCCATTTTCAAATATGCAAATATATGCATATATTATTATGTTGAAAGTTGAATCGTCAGTCCCTGTACAATATGGTCTTGGCGTCCGTCGGGGACCGAGACTCCCGGATTGTATGTTACAAAAGCTACCTTGTATCGTTGCGTATGCGTATATGGGCTCAAGTCTCAGTATAAAGTACTGCCGTCTTTTGCATAACGTGTTTTTAGTGTCCCGATGACGATAGTATCGGTGGCGGGATTGTAACCTGAATACGCAAACACTTTTTTGGAGAGGTTTTAAACCGTTTTGGTTAATTTTTGGAAAAGTACTTGTTTCCCTTCCCTAAATCACTGCAGAAATGTCGGATGTTGGAAATTTGAAGGTTCCCCCTTACATATGTTTTACAATTTGTGTCGCATCACTCACGTTCCGGCCATTGTTCGGAAAGTCAAGTCTCATTCTATTGTGTATGCTGGTCAGCCATTTGCACCCGCAGACTAAACAAATCATTCTTCACAGTCAAAGTTTTCACGGAACAAAACTTCCAAGTTCAGAAAAATGGAGAAACTGGTCACTTTTCTGACACTGCACTTGTTAAAACGTACCAGTTCAAGTTAATATATTGTCATCCTTTCCTTACCCAGCAGACAATTTAAGATGCCAACCCAGATTATGGTAATCTGGATAATCATTCCTGATAAAACTGATAAAACATGAAATATGAATACTTCAACCCTTGGAAGTATTCATATACCACCATATCATATACCATATACCACCGAAATAGTTCAACTTTAACTTTACCACGGAAATAGTTCACCTTCAACATTTTAATTGAGATAGCAGTTGTGCATCCTGTGTTGGGAAACCCCTATCGGCAAGTTTCCTTGACTGAAAAGACTCCAGCCGAATATATTTGATTTGTTGGCGAAGGAATGCGGTGCTTACGAAATAATGCGGTGCTTACGATAGCCTGGGCAGAGGCTATACAATCAGCCAATCAGCTTGCAGCTTGAGTCTAGCAAGCGAACCGCCGGCCGCCAGTTGGCACTTTTCTAATGCGAGTATCCTTACGAGACTACTTTCGAATCTGATTGGCTGAGCCATGTTTTCATTCGTGTGACGTGAGGACCCTGACTCAGAGACTATGCATACAGTTTTGATAAAATCAATAATTTACGACCTTCTATCCTGAATCGGCGCGATGTATAGCCATTTGACAATATAAAAATAAATTGTATTTCAAAATATAATCAAATCGTGTTTGGAAAAAAATTGCCAAGGTGAACTATTTCCTTTAACCCACGCCGTGCCGGTGGTACTTCAGATATGTTTTCCTAAAGCTAATACTGAGGTCACCAGAGATCAAAGTTCAAAATTTCCAGTTTTAGGACTTCGCTCTAGAAACCCCCCAGATATCACAGGAACTATGATAGCTAGGAACAAACGGAAAAGAGCAATGGAAAGCTCTTGAAACATGCAATCGACAAGTTGTCCTCAGATTGTATCTCAGGTCAACAGCTTAGGCTCCAGAGCTCATCAAATGTCAAAAAGGCTATTTTTTACAAAACAGTTTTTCACGAATAGCTTTTTACCTAATAACGGCAAAGTAATAATTTTGATGACATCGTGTTTGCCTCGCCAAGGCGCTTCGACTCATATTAGTGTGGACCAGGTTAACTCAACTTAAAAATTTGACCTCAGGTCAAGGTCAAGTGGTGACTTAAGTAAGTCATGTTGCATATGGGAAGACGTGCCCCGACGTGACAAATACATTGGTGTTGGTTTCACTTCTCTATAGTCATAATGTCGAAAGTTATTGACATACAACTGTTGGTGACCTCGGATGACTTCGGCTGACCGTGTAGGGGTCACTGAACAAAAATGGCACCTAGGTCATCAAGAATGGCCTGTAATAGCATGCTCCAGAAGGAATTATACTGATATCTTGCGTATCCTTGGAATAGGAAGCATTTGAATATTTCCCCATTGACTTATAATAGGGAGGTCACGAAATTGACCCGACCTTAGGTCGCTGATATAAAAAAAGATATACGAATTGTAGATATATGTGACCTTATGAAGTCCTGTAAGTGTGACCTTATGAAGTCCTGTAAGTGTAAAACCGAACATCCAAAAACTGTGACTGTGGTACGACCACAGGTTTTTTTTTGGAGGTGGGGTCACGTGACCTAGTCTGGTGACCTGACCTGAGATAACCAGAGGTATTTGTTTACATAATGTGCGCAATTGATGCCCGAACAGCTGTGCCAAAAATGGCGGTGCTGCGCGCAGACGTTTTTCCGCTATCCTCGAAAAACCTGAGGGGTGGGGTGTCTACTCCCCCTCCCCTCCCTCCCCAGGCACGGCGCGGGTTAACCCTCGCCCTACGGAGGGGGGTCCTAAAACAACCCCCGGGGTTTTTCTTGCATAACGTTTTAGACATGCGGCGCATCTTGCTGAAATGTGCAGTAGCTAAGTATACAACAATGATACGTATGCTGTAAAAATTGCATTGAAATTTGTTGAGAAATTTGGGAAATAATGATGTTTTGATGTCATGTTGGTGGAAAAACAATAAATGTTTGAAAAAAATCGTAGAAAACAGTTTTGAAGCAAATTGCAAACACAATGAAGCAAAGATATAAAATGTCATTTTCTTTAAAATGGCAACCTCGGATTTTCGAAATTTTGGATTTTGACCCCCAAAATGGAAAAAAAAACAGCGCATTGCAGGGGGTTGATTTCCGCCCCCCCCCCCCCCCCCCCCCCTCCTCATGTTTTTCAAAGATAGCGAAAAACGGCGGCGCTGCGCGCCGCCGGGTTTTCCCACACCTGTCAGCACATCAATTGCGCACACTTTGAAGAAGAAAAATAATCGGGTCATCTCAGGTCAGGTCACCAGACTAGGTCAAGTGACCCCACCTCCAAAAATGTTTGCAGTTGTGCCAAAGCCAGAGTTTTTCACCGATCAGTTTGAAACTTACAGGATGTCATGAGGGCATAAGTACTTACAATTCGTATATCTCGGAATTTTGATATCGGTGACCTAAGGTCAGGTCAATTTCGTAACCTCTCCATAATAAGTCAATGGGGAAATATACAAATGCTAAGGATATGCATGATATTAGTACAATCACTTCTGGATCATGTTATTATAGGATATTATTGATGATCCAAGTGTAAGTTTTGTTCAGTGACCCCTATTAGGTCATTTGAGGTTATGCGAGGTCACCATCACTTTTTTGTCAATAACTCCCGACAAAATGAAGATAGAAGTAAAACAGACATCAATGTGTTTGTTTCGTCGAGACACGTCTTCCCATATGCAACATGCCCTACTTGGGTCACCACTTGACCTTGACCTGAGGTCAATTTAAGTTAACTTAACTAGGTCACCATGTATATCATTCAAAGTGCCTTGACAAGATAAACACAATGGCGTAAACAGTTTTCCGTTATCTTTATTACATAAAAAGTTAATAGCGAAAAACTATTTAGCAACAAAACGTCATTGTTTTCTTTTTTGACCTCTGGAGCCTCAAATGTTGACCTGAGATAAAATGTGAGGACACCTTAGCGATTGCAAATTTCACTGGCTGGCGTTTGTTTTTTCCGTGTGTTTCTAACTAGCATAGTTTCTGAGATATATGGGAATTTCTGGAGCGATGTCCTAAAACAGGAAGAAAAAAAAAACTGGAAAATTTGACCTTTGATGACCTCTGGTTACCTCAATTTTGACCTGACCTAAAACAATACTGAAATACTTTCGATAGAAAATGTATCAAGCTATCAAATGCTGTTTTCCGCTTCTCCTGCAGTGCGCGGGTTAAATCACCACAAAATCAAAATTTTCAAAGATGTTAAAAAAAAACGGAATATATGTGAGAACTAAGTCTGGACAATAGTTAAACCAAATTTCATGAAATTCATGACGTCATTTTTTTAATTACTTTTTTTCCTTTTTTTGACCAGATACGAATAAATAATTACCTTTTCTGTATTTCTGAGACAAAACTGGTCTAGGAACATGCCTTTTTATTTGCATTTATCAATTTCTCATTTTGAGGTTTTCTGACAGCAAAATCGCTATTCTGGGCATGGTCGATCGAGGTCATTCACTTGACCTGGAAGGTCACTCGTTGACCCGAAACCTAACAATTGCATACCGTTAGATTCCAAACATGATAGGCAACATGTTGGTTCTTACCGCGTTGCTCTATGTTGCTTGGTTTGGAAGTTAACAGGGGGTCTTTTAGGACCCCCCCCCCCCCGTAGGGCGAAGGTGAAAAACTCGAGGGTTAATTAAAAGCGAGGGTTAATAACCGTCAAACGAGGCAACTTTGAGGGTTTTTTTCCTTTCTCCGGACTCCGGAATCGATGCGGGGTCAGCCTGTTACATAATTTGACCTGCCCTGTGCAAGTGAAAAGAGGTAACGATGGTGGGTGTTATTACATATGCAAGGAATACCTTAGTGTTGTGTATGTTATCCAGTGTCTCTATCTGCAATGGTATTCGTTCTGTGGCCCTGAGTGGAAAAAAAATCGCGATAATTTGTCAAATTCATATCATTGACTTGATCTGCCAGGTCAACCGTGTACTGAAATACATAAAACTAGGTATCATTGAAGCTCAAAGGATCAGTAACACACTGGTTTTTACCGTATCGCTCTACCTACCCTTCTTACTTTTCATATGGGGGTCATCGGTTCGGCCTCACCAAAATGGCGAGGTCGCCGACGGGCTTCGAACATGCGATTTTCAAATCGTCGCGCGATAAAAGTGTTAAGAGCTAACTAAAATCCAACATCACCATTGCACTCAGCACACCTGAGTACATTAGGATCCATCTGTCTTGGAGCTTTATCTTGCAATATTGTATTTTCACCCCACCCTAATATACAATAGTGTATACAAATCTGTATTTGTGGACACTTAGGAACTCTTGATGTCTTTTATTCAAATTCGCCATGGAATACCACTAAAAAAGATGACACCAATACAAAATACCAAGGTATTAGTAATGAGAGGTAACATAATCATAGTTTCCCTGGGTATCAGAGCTGCCCCTGTTGATGGTACATTGTAATCTGGATTTACCTACTCCACAAGTTAGGTTGTTCCAAGCTTTCGATGTAGGTATTTTACATATCTTTGTCAGTGAGTTCAATCATTCATTACATTTTTTTTTTACTACAAAATGCAAAATTTATGCATGAAACGGGTTTTGGACTTCATTAAAAAATTACCATTTTACCCATATTTTTCCTAATGATCAATCTGGCTGAGAAATAAAGTAAAATATATATCAAAAGCTCTGAGACGGGGAGGGTCGTTTTCACCATTACGAATTGCCCTCTCATCGTATTCCCCTCCTGATCGCAATATTGTTCTCCCCTACAATGAATTGCCCTGACAAATTTCCCTCCCATTCACAATCACCTCCTGTTCATATTAACCTATTACGAATCGCCTTAGTAGTTATTGGCACTATGACAAATTACCCTCCTGTTCATATTACCCTCCCTATCATATTAACCTCCCAGTTGTGCTCCCCTCCTTGCTGTTAGCTCATCCCAGCCTTCCTAAGATCTATGTTTGCAGGTTTCGTTTCGTTTCGTTTATTAAGGATTCGTCCACGTAGTGGGTATTATGAACCCTGTACATTGTAGGTAAGGGTGATAGACATTTACTCATACACTATGGGAACGGTCACGGTCACGATGCATGTGAAAAACAACACGGACATCCGATTGTAATTCATGTTGGCTGACAAATGGCACGCAGGAACGCCCCGCGACTCCGCACCTCGGTAATGTTAGCTGGGAGAGAATTCCACGCACGCGCGGCCCTATATGCGAAGCTTCTCTGCGTGGCTGACAGGCGACATCTTTCCAGCTGCAGCTCTCCCGCGGCTACAGCTCTCGTTTCCCTCTGAGATACCTGGGATCGTTTGACAAAAAGAGCTCTCAGGGCTGGCGGGCAGTTGTGGTCATGAAGCGCACTAAACACTTTGAGGCAGTCTCGCTGATGCACCATCTCCCTCGCACTCAGCCACCCTAACGAGATGAGGACAGGTGAGATGTGCTCACTGCGCCGCACCCCAGAGACAAGTCTCGCCGCAAAGTTGATGGTTAGGTTAGGTTAGCCAATACCGATCTTAGGAAGGCTAGGATGAGCTAACGACTGGGAGGGAAACGCAACAGGAGTGGTATACGATAGGGAGAGCAATATGAACAGCGTGCATTGAACATATACAGCATGCATATTCATATACAGCATATACAGCATGCAGCATATGAACAGCATGCATTGCAAATGGGAGGGTAATTTGACACATGGTGATTCACATTAGGGCAATATGAATGGTAGGGTTCATATTTTCATAGGGGAATTCATCATAGGGGAATATGATAGTAGTTATTGGCACTAGGCCCAAATAATGCATTTTTTTGACATGTCAATATTTTGATCCAGCCCAATATAAATGGTATTGGGGAAAATGACCTATTTGCAAACAGCAATTATGAAGCACTGGATAACAGTGATGGGATGAATGGCACACAAATATGTGCATTGTGGCTCATAATACAGTTTTAGCCACCTAGATGTTCAATAATTATCTTGGAAATTGATGCAATATTGCTTTTATAAGTGCATCAATTTTGTGATCCCTTGGCTCACCCGAATCAATTTTGTTTAACTAAAAGTCAAATAACGGTATACAAATATTGATGCAGTAACAAACAGCATGGGTGATTTTTTTTTAAATAAAAAAAATATATCTGAATAATTGTATGTAATTACATTACAAAATCAGTTTTATTTACTCCCAAAATATAAACTTGAAAATTTAGAAAGGTTATCCTAAGAAAATGACAAAAATATTTGATTAATTTGTCGCCACATGACGTCTCAATCTTTCCCAAAACAAACCAAAAAACTTATGTAAACAGTTTGAGTTGTGACAGAGGTGGATGGAGTAAACAGTTGTGCATCAGATGGTGTTATTATTTTTGGAGACTGGCCATTTCCATGGGGACCAAGTGTGTTTAGTGAAATGTTGTCAATAATTGCATCAATTTTGTATCCTTAAAGGGATATTGCCACCTCCGGAGAATTTCTAAAAAGCAACATAAATGAATGGTGGGGATCAACAATCATGTATGCTCAAGCTCAAACTTGCTCCTGCAGCACCTAAAGCAGTGTATCGGCAGAGTATTTTGTATTTATTTTTGACTCCAAACGTTGGTCCCAGCTGTGCTCAGTACTAAATTCATGATGGCCGCTCTCATCCTGTTTGGCTGTGGTATTGGCGTCCGCCCAAAGCTGAAGCATACAAATTTGCCAAGACTTTACCTTGAAAAGTCTATCTGTGGTATAAGGTATAGGTCACATAACTCTTACGGTCCTAAAGTTGAGCCATAGCAATTCTTGCTGTTTTAAGAAAGAGGCTAAGGTTGTTGAAAATATAATTAACTGCATATGCTTTTTAATTTTAAAGTGTACTGACGGAATGGTGATGGTTGAGTTTGCAACATTTGAAAGAAAATAACAGTCTGCAAAGAAGTGATTATAAATAGTGATGTGGCGACTCCAATTTTATGAATCCGGCGACTCCAATTTTATGAATGCTTGGCAAGCATGAGTGGTGAAAATGTATTTTTTGATCTAATGGGGGGGGGGGAGTTTCAGGAACCAAATTTTACAGGTGAAATCGGACACGCTTAATCGACTGACACACACCAAAAACTCCATATTGGCCTGTTAGTTGGCAATGTTCATTTAAGTACAGTGCCTATGACAAGCTGTCCACTTTTTTTTATATAAAAATTGATGAGTCAATAAATTGATCTTTTGGACCTAGTGCCAGAAACTGATAGGGAGGAGGTTGCGATAGGGAAGGCGTTGCGATAGGGAGGGGAATTCGTAATAGGGGGAAAACGATATGGCAACCTCCGAACATAACTCTTGCGAAGTAAGTCCATATTAATAACGTAATTTTAACTATAAGTCTACATTGTCTCCGCGAATTCAAATTAGGTACCGCCATTGATCCGAAACTGAAGCGCCGAGTAGAGCCTAATGCGATGCTTAAAGCGATACATTTCCTAAAAGCGAAACAAAAATACAATAATGAAAATTAACAAACCTGCGGGACGCGCAATAGTCCTGAAAGCCGGGGAAAACATTATTAAAATTGGTCTATGCTCCTGCTGGACCCGTAATCCCGCAAATCAGCGCAGCGAAGAGCGACGGCGGCAAAAACGGCTCGAGACGAAAAAGTGAAGAAATGTGTAGTGATCAGCTGAACATCAACCAAATATAACATAATTTGATTAAAGAAAAAAGAAAGAACCACATCCTCTTGTCACATGTACTATAATATTTTTCTTATATAAAATGCGACATTTCTCAAATCTTCCTTGTTTTTACTTGAATATGGATATGTTTTCCACTTAAATGACGTCATATTTGCGTCATAAACGTCTTTTCGCGTCGACTGACTGTCTCTTACATTATATTTTATTTGACCTTGGTCCTTCACCTTATCATGTGTGTGAAGACAGCAACAGATTCACATTTACATTCAGCGACAGATTCGCGGACCCCTCAGAATCATCTACAACTCTACAGAAAGATAAACAAGAGCATGTAAATCAACATGGCGAAATCTGTTTTACCCTACATATGATAGTTTGGCGTCAAAACTAAAAATAGAGTTCGCCAGCGACATATTCGAGTTTTGGCGGACCCCTTCGATTTTCATGAAAATCGGTGTCCAGATGGAGTTTTAAGCGTTAATGAACGTGGTGAAATCCGTTCCACCCTACCTATGACAGTTTAGCGTCTAGACGCCAAATAGAGTTTTTGAGTTTTGGCGGACCCCTTCGAATTCCATTAAAATAAATGTCCAGATAGAGCTCCAGGCGTAGATTAACATGGTTAAATCTGTTTCACCCTACATATGATAGTTTGGCATATAGACACCAATAGAGTCCACCAGCGACAGATTCGAATTTTGGCGGACCCCTGCGAATTCCATGAAAATCAACTTCCAGATAGAGTATCGGGCGTAGAATAACATCATGAAATCCGTATCACCCTACATATGATAGTTTGCCATCTAGACGCCAATAGAGTCCGCCAGAGACATATTCGAATTTTGTCGGACCCCTTTGAATTCCATGAAAATCGGTGTCCAGATAGAGCTTTATGCGTAAATTAATATAGCGAAATCCGTATCACCCTACATTTGATAGTTTGGCATCTATACGCCAATAGAGTCCGCCAGCGACAGATTCGAATTTTGGCGGACCCCTTTGAATTCCATGAAAATCAATGTCCAGATACAATATCAAGCGTAGAATAACTTCGTGAAATCCGTATCACCCTACATTTGATAGTTTGGCATCTAGACGCCAATAGAGTCCGTCAGCGACAGATTCGAATTTTGTCGGACCCCTTCGAATTCCATGAAAATCGATGTCCAGATAGAGCATCAGGCTTAAATTAACATGGTGAAATCTGTATCGCCCTACATATATAGTTTGGCACCTAAACGCCAATAGAGCCCGCCAGCGACATATTCGAATTTTGAAGGACTGCTTCGAATTCCATGAAAACCGGTGTCCAGATAGAGCTTCAGGCGTAGATTAACATGGTTAAAACTTGTTCACCCTACATATGATAATTTGGCATCTAGATATAAAATTACCAAAACGCCAATAGAGTCCACCAGCGACATATTGGAATTCGGCGGACCCCTTCTAATACTCCTCCTCCTTCGAATTCCATGAAAATCTGTTTCTCTGAAAATCTTGAAAATCTGAAAATCTGTTTCACCCTACATATGATAGTTTGGCATCTAAACGCCAATAGAGACCCCAGCGACAGATTCGAATTTTGGCGGACCCCTTTGAATTCCATGAAAATCAATGTCCAGATAGAATATCAGGCGTAGAATAACATCGTGAAATCCGTTTCACCTTACATATGATAGTTTGGCATCTAGACGCCAATAGAGTCGCACAGCGACAGATTCGGATTTTTTCGGACCCCTGCCAATTCCATGAAAATCAATGTCCAGATAGAGTATCAGGCGTAGAATAACATCGTGAAATCCATTTCACCCTACATATGATAGTTTGGCATCTAGACGCCAATAGAGTCCACCAGCGACATATTCGAATTTTGAAGGACTCCTTCGAATTCCATGAAAATCGGTGTCCAGATAGAGTTTCAGCCGTAGATTAACATGTTTAAAACTTGTTCACCCTACATATGATAATTTGGCATCTAGATATAAAATTACCAAAACGCCAATAGAGTCCACCAGCGACATATTGGAATTCGGCGGACCCCTTCTAATACTCCTCCTCCTTCGAATTCCATGAAAACCGGTGCCCAGATAGAGCTTCAGGCGTAGATTAATATGGTTAAATCTGTTTCACCCTACATATGATAGTTTGGCATCTAGACGCCAATAGAGTCCACCAGCTACATATTCGAATTTTGAAGGACTCCTTCGAATTCCATGCAAATCGGTGTCCAGATAGAGTTTCAGCCGTAGATTAACATGTTTAAAACTTGTTCACCCTACATATGATAATTTGGCATCTAGATATAAAATTATCAAAACGCCAATAGAGTCCGCCAGCGACATATTGGAATTCGGTGGACCCCTTCTAATACCATGAAAATCGGTGTCCAGAAATAGTTTAAAGCGTAGATTAACATGGTGAAATCTGTTTCACCCTAAATTTGATAGTTTGGCATCTAGACGCCAATAGAGTACGCTAGCGACAGATTCGAATTTTTGCGGACCCCTTCGAATTCTATGAAAATCGGTTTGCAGATAGAGCTTTAGGTGTAAATTAATAGAGTGAAATCCGTATCACCTTACATATGATTGTTTGGCATCTAGACGCCAATAGAGTCCGCCAGCGACAGATTCGAATTTTGTCTGGCCCCTTTGAATTCAATGAAAATCGGTGTCCAGATAGAGCTTTCGGCTTAAATTAATATAGTGAAGTCCGTATCACCCTACATATGATAGTTTGGCATCTAGACGCCAATAGAGTCCGCCAGCGACAGATTCTAATGTTGTTGGACCCCTTTATATTCCATGAAAATCGGTGTCCAGATAGAGCTTTAGGCGTTAATTAATATAGTGAAATCCGTATCACCCTACATTTGAAAATTTGGTATCTAGAAGCCAATAGAGTACGCCAGCGACATATTCGAATTTTGTCGGACCCCTTCGAGTTCCATGAAAATCGGTGTCCAGATGGAGCTTCAGGCGTAGATTAACATGGTGAAATCTGTATCGCCCTACATGGCCCTAGTTTGGCATCTAGACGCCAATAGAGTCGGCCAGCGACAGATTTGAATTTTTGGCGGACCCCTGCGAATTCCATGAAAATAAATGTCCAGATAGAGTATGAGGCATAGAATAACATCGTGAACTCCGTATCACCCTACATAGGATAGTTTAGCATCTAGACGCCAATATAGTACGCCAGCGACAGATTCGAATTTTGTCGGACCCCTTTGAATTCCATCAAAATCGGTGTCCAGATAGAGCTTCAGACGTAAATTAAGATGATGAAATCTGTATTGCCCTACATATGATAGTTTGGCATCTAAACGCCAATAGAGTCCGCCAGCAACATATTCGAATTTTGAAGGACTCCCTCGAATTCCATGAAAATCGGTGTCCAGATAGAGCTTCAGGCGTAAATTAACATGTTTAAATCTGTTTTACCCTACATATGATGGTTTGGCACCTAGATGCCAATAGAGTCGCCAGCGACAGATTCGAATTTTGGCGGACCCCTTCGAATTCCATGAAAATCGGTCTAAAGATGGAGCTTCAGGCGTGGATTAACATGGTTAAATCTGTTTCACCCTACATATGATAGTTTTTCGTCTAGACGCCAATAGAGTATGCCAGCGACAGATTCTAATTTTGTCGGACCCCTTCGAATTTCATGAAAAATGGTGTCCAGATAGAGCTTCAGGCGTAAATGAACCTGGTGAAATCCGTATCGCCCTACATATGATAGTTTGGTATCTAAACGCCAATAGAGTCCGCCAGCAATATATTCCAATTTTGAAGGACTCCATCAAATTCCATGAAAATCGGTTTCCAGATAGATCTAGAGAAGTAAATTAATATAGTGAAATCCTTATCACCCTACATATGATAGTTTGGCATCTAAACGCCAATAGAGTCCGCTAGCGACAGATTCGAATTTTGGTGGACCCCTTTGAATTCCATGAAAATCACTGTCCAGATAGAATATCAAGCGTAGAATTACTTCGTAAAATCCGTTTCACAGAGTTTTATGCGTAAATTAATATAGTGAAATCCGTATCACCCTACATTTGATAGTTTGGCATCTAGACGCCAATAGAGTCCGCCAGCGACAGATTCGAATTGTGTCGGAGCCCTTCGAATTCCATGAAAATCGGTGTCCAGATAGAGTTTCAGCCGTAGAATAATATGTTAAAACTTGTTCACCCTACATATGATAATTTTGCATCTAGATATGAAATTACCAAAACGCCAATAGAGTCCGCCAGCGACATATTGGAATTCGGCGGACCCCTTCTAATACCATTAAAATCGGTGTCCAGAAATAGTTTCAGGCGTAGATTAACATCGTGAAATCTGTTTCACCCTACCTATGATAGTTTGGCATCTAGACGCCAATAGAGTACGCCAGCGACAGATTCGAATTTTGGCGGACCCCTTCGAATTCCATGACAATCTGTTTCCGGATATAACTTTAGGCGTAGATTAACTTAGTGAAATGCGTTTCACCCTACATATGATAGTTTGTCAACTAGACGCCAATAGAGTATGCCAGCGACAGATTCGAATTTTGTCGGGCCCCTTTGAATTCCATCAAAATCGGTGTCCAGATAGAGCTTTAGGCGTAAATTAATATAGTGAAATCCGTATCACCCTACATATGATAGTTTGGCATCTAGACGCCAATAGAGTCGCCAGCGACAGATTCGAATTGTGTTGGAACCCTTTGAATTCCATGAAAATCGGTGTCCAGATATAGCTTTAGGCGTAAATTAATATAGTGAAATCCGTATCACCCTACATTTGAAAGTTTGGCATAAGAATGAATTCAATGAATGAATGAATTAAATATGAAGCTCTATCTGTAGACCAATTTTCATGGAATTCGAAGGGGTCCGCAAAAATTCGAATCTGTCGCTGGTGTACTCTATTGGCGTCTAGGTGTTAAACTTTCACATGTAGGGTGAAACAGATTTAACCATGTTAATCTACGCCTGAAGCTCTATCCGGACACCGATTTTCATGGAATTCGAAGGAGTCCTTCAAAATTAGAATATGTCGCTGGCGGACTCTATTGGCGTTAAGATGCCAAACTATCATATGTAGGGCGATACGGATTTCACCATGTTAATTTAAGTCTGCAACTCTATATGGACACCGATTTTCATGGAATTCGAAGCGGTCCGACAAAATTAGAATCTGTCGCTGGCGGACTCTATTGGCGTCTAGATACCAAACTATCAAATGTAGGGTGATACGGATTTTACTATATTAATTTACGCATAAAGCTCTATCTGGACACCGATTTTCATGGAATTCAAAGGGGTCCGACAAAATTCGAATCTGTCGCTGGCGGACTCTATTGGCGTTTAGATGCCAAACTATCGTATGTAGGGTGAAACAGATTTAACCATGATAATCTACGCCTGAAGCTCTATCTGGAAACCGATTTTCATGGAATTCGAAGGAGTCCTTCGAAATTCGAATATGTCGCTGTCGGACTCTATTGGCGTCTATATACCAAACTATCATATGTAGGGCGATACGGATTTCACCACGTTAATTTACGCCTGAAGCTCTATCTGGACTCCGATTTTCATGGAATTCGAAGGGGTTGACAAAATTAGAATCTGTCGCTGGTGGACTCTATTGGCGTCTAGATGCCAAACTTTCAAATGTAGGGTATTACGGACATCACTATATTAATTTACGCCTAAAGCTCTATCTGGACACCGGTTTGCATGTAATTCAAAGGAGTCCTTCAAAATTCGAATATGTCGCTGGCAGACTCTATTGGCGTTTAGATGCCAAACTATCATATGTAGGGCGATACGGATTTCACCATGTTAATTTAAGTCTGAAGCTCTATCTGGACGTTGATTTTCATGGAATTCGAAGAGGTCCGCCAAAATTCGAATCTGTCGCTGGTGGACTCTATTGGCGTCTAGATTCCAAACTATCATGTGTAGGGTGAAACGGGTTTCACGATGTTATTCTACGCCTGATACTCTATCTGGACATTGATTTTCATGGAATTCAAAGGGGTCCGCCAAAATTCGAATCTGTCGCTGGCAGACTCTATTGGCGTCTAGATTCCAAACTATCAAATGTAGGGTGATACGGGTTTCATTATATTAATTTACGCATAAAGCTCTATCTGGACACCGATTTTCATGGAATTCAAATGGGTCCGACAAAAATCGAATCTGTCGCTGGCGGACTCTATTGGCGTCTAGATGCCAAACTATCATATGTAGGGTGATACGGAATTCACGATGTTATTCTACGCCTGATACTCTATCTGGACATTTATTTTCATGGAATTCGCAGGGGTCCGACAAAATTCAAATCTGTCGCTGGCGGACTCTATTGGCGTCTAGATGCCAAACTATCATATGTAGGGCGATACAGATTTCACTATGTTAATTTACGCCTGAAGCTCTATCTGGACACCGATTTTCATGGAACTCGATGGGGTCCGACAAAATTAGAATTTGTCGTTGGCGGACTCTATTGGTTTTTAGATGCCAAACTATTATATGTAGGGCGATACGGATTTCACCATGCTAATTCAAGCCTGAAGCTCTATCTGGACATCGATTTTCATGGAATTCGAAGGGGTCCGACAAAATTCGAATCTATCGCTGGCGGACTCTATTGGCGTCTAGATGCCAAACTATCAAATGTAGGGTGATACGGATTTCACTATATTAATTTACGCATAAAGCTCTATTTGGACACCGATTTTCATGGAATTCAAATGGGTCCAACAAAATTCGAATCTGTCGCTGGCGACTCTATTGGCGTCTAGATGCCAAACTATCATATGTAGGGTGATAGGGATTTCGCGATGTTATTCTACGCCTGATACTCTATCTGTACATTGATTTTCATGGAATTCGCAGGGGTCCGCCAAAATTCGAATCTGTCGCTGGCGGACTCTATTGGCGTCTAGATGCCAAACTATCATGTGTAGGGTGAAAAGGATTTCACGAAGGTATTCTACGCTTGATATTCTATCTGGACATTGATTTTCATGGAATTCAAAGGGGTCCGCCAAAATTCGAATCTGTCGCTGGCAGACTCTATTGGCGTCTAGATGCCAAACTATCATATGTAGGGCGATACGGAATTCACTATATTAATTTACGCCTAAAGCTCTATCTGGACACCGATTTTAATGTAATTCAAAGGAGTCCTTCAAAATTCGAATATGTCGCTGGCAGAATATATTGGCGTTTAGATGCCAAGCTGTCATATGTAGGGCGATACGAATTTCACCATGTTAATTTACGTCTGAAGCTCTATCTAGACGTTGATTTTCATGGAATTCGAAGAGGTCCGCCAAAATTCGAATCTGTCGCTGGTGGACTCTATTGGCGTATAGATGCCAAACTATCATATGTAGGGTGAAACATATTGCACGATGTTAATATACGCCTGATATTCTATCTAGACATTGATTTTCATGGAATTCGAAGGGGTCCGACAAAATTCGAATCTGTCGCTGACGGACTCTATTGGCGTCTAGATGCCAAACTATCATATGTAGGGTGATACGGATTTCACTATATCAATTTACGCCTAAAGATCTATCTGGACACCGATTTTCATGGAATTCAAATGGGTCCGACAAATTTCGAATCTGTCGCTGGCGGACTCTATTGGCGTCTAGATGAAAACCTATCATATGTAGGGTGATACGGAGTTCACGATGTTATGCTGCGCCTGATACTCTATCTGGATATTTATTTTCATGGAATTCGCAGGGGTCCGCCAAAATTCAAATCTGTCGCTGGCGGACTCTATTGGCGTCTAGATGCCAAACTATCATATGTAGGGCGATACAGATTTCATCATGTTAATTTACGCCTGAAGCTCTATCTGGACTCCGATTTTCATGGAATTCGAAGGGGTCCGACAAAATTGGAATCTGTCGCTGGCGGACTCTATTGGCGTCTAGATGCCAAACTATCATATGTAGGGTGATACGGATTTCACGATGTTATTCTACGCCTGATACTCTATCTGTACATTGATTTTCATGGAATTCGCAGGGGTCCGCCAAAATTCGAATCTGTCGCTGGCGGACTCTATTGGCGTCTAGATGCCAAACTATCATGTGTAGGGTGAAAAGGATTTCACGAAGGTATTCTACGCTTGATATTCTATCTGGACATTGATTTTCATGGAATTCAAAGGGGTCCGCCAAAATTCGAATCTGTCGCTGGCAGAATATATTGGCGTTTAGATGCCAAACTGTCATATGTAGGGCGATACGAAGTTCACCATGTTAATTTACGTCTGAAGCTCTATCTAGACGTTGATTTTCATGGAATTCGAAGAGGTCCGCCAAAACTCGAATATGTCGCTGGTGGACTCTATTGGCGTATAGATGCCAAACTATCATATGTAGGGTGAAACAGTTTTCACAATGTTATTTTACGCCTGATACTCTATCTGGACATTCATGTTCATGGAATTCAAAGGGGTCCGCCAAAATTCGAATCTGTCGCTGGCGACTCTATTGGCATTTAGATGCCAAACTATCATATGTAGGGTGAAACATATTGCACGATGTTAATCTACGCCTGATATTCTATCTAGACATTGATTTTCATGGAATTCGAAGGGGTCCGACAAAATTCGAATCTGTCGCTGACGGACTCTATTGGCGTCTAGATGCCAAACTATCAAATGTAGGGTGATACGGGTTTCACTATATTAATTTACGCATAGAGCTCCATCTGGACACCGATTTTCATGGAATTCAAATGGGTCCAACAAAATTCGAATCTGTCGCTGACGGACTCTATTGGCGTCTAGATGCCAAACTATCATATGTAGGGTGATACGGATTTCACTATATCAATTTACGCCTAAAGATCTATCTGGACACCGATTTTCATGGAATTCAAATGGGTCCGACAAATTTCGAATCTGTCGCTGGCGGACTCTATTGGCGTCTAGATGAAAACCTATCATATGTAGGGTGATACGGAGTTCACGATGTTATGCTACGCCTGATACTCTATCTGGACATTTATTTTCATGGAATTCGCAGGAGTCCGCCAAAATTCAAATCTGTCGCTGGCGGACTCTATTGGCGTCTAGATGCCAAACTATCATATGTAGGGCGATACAGATTTCATCATGTTAGTTTACGCCTGAAGCTCTATCTGGACTCCGATTTTCATGGAATTCGAAGGGGTCCGACAAAATTGGAATCTGTCGCTGGCGGACTCTATTGGCGTCTAGATGCCAAACTTTCAAATGTAGGGTGATACGGATTTCACTATATTAATTTACGCCTAAAGCTCTATCTGGACACCGATTTTCATGGAATTCAAAGGGGCCCGACAAAAATCGAATCTGTCGCTGGGGACTCTATTGGCGTTTAGATGCCAAACAATCATATGTAGGGTGATACGGATTTCACTCTATTAATTAACGCCTAAATCTCTATCTGCACACCGATTTTCATGAAATTCAAAGGGGTCCGCCAAAATTCGAATATGTCGCTGGCTTACTCTATTGGCTTCTAGATGCCAAACTATCATATGTAGGGTGAAACAGATTTCACCATGTTAATCTACGCCTGAAAATATTTCTGGACACCGATTTTCATGGTATTAGAAGGGGTCCGCCGAATTCCAATATGTCGCTGGCGGACTCTATTGGCGTTTTGGTAATTTTATATCTAGATGCCAAATTATCATATGTAGGGTAAACAAGTTTTAAACATGTTAATCTACGGCTGAAACTCTATCGGGACACCGATTTTCATGGAATTCGAAGGGGTCCGACAAAATTATAATCTGTCGCTGGGGGGACTCTATTGGCGTCTAGATACCAAACTATCATATGTAGGAAGATACGGATTTCACCACGTTAATTTACGCCTGAAGCTCTATCTGGACTCCGATTTTCATGGAATTCGAAGGGGTCCGACAAAATAAGAATCTGTCGCTAGCATACTCTATTGGCGTCTAGACGACAAACTATCATATGTAGGGTGAAACAGATTTAACCATGTTAATCCACGCCTGAAGCTCTATCTGTAGACTGATTTTCATGGAATTCAAAGGGGTCCGCCAAAATTAGAATCTGTCGCTGGCGACTCTATTGGCGTCTAGATGCCAAACTCTCATATGTAGGGTAAAACAGATTTAACCATGTTAATCTACGCCTGAAACTCTATCTGTAGACCAATTTTCATGGAATTCGAAGGAGTCCGACAAAAATCGAATCTGTCGCTGGCGGACTCTATTGGCGTCTAGATACCAAACTATCATATGTAGGGCGATACAGATTTCACCATGTTAATTTACGCCTGAAACTCTATCTGGACACCGATTTTCATGGAACTCGATGGGGTCCGACAAAATTATAATCTGTCGCTGGCGGACTCTATTGGCTTTTAGATGCCAAACTATTATATGTAGGGCGATACAGATTTCACCATGTTAATTCAAGCCTGAAGCTCTATCTGGACATCGATTTTCATGGAATTCGAAGGGGTCCGACAAAATTCGAATCTGTCGCTGGCGGACTTTATTGGCGTCTAGATGCCAAACTATAAAATGTAGGGTGATACGGATTTCACTATATTAATTTACGCATAAAGCTCTATCTGGACACCGATTTCCATGGAATGCAAAGGGGTCCGACAAAATTAGAATCTGTCGCTGGCGTACTCTATTGGCGTCTAGATGCCAAACTATCATATGTAATGTGATACGGATTTCACGATGTTATTCTACGCCTGATACTCTATCTGGACATTGATTTTCATGGAATTCGCAGGGGTCCGCCAAAATTCGAATATGTCGCTGGCGGACTCTATTGGCGTCTAGATACCAAACTATCATGTGTAGGGCGATACGGATTTCACCACGTTAATTTACGCCTGAAGCTCTATCTGGACTCCAATTTTCATGGAATTCGAAGGGGTCCGCAAAAATTCGGATCTGTCGCTGGCATACTCTATTGGCATCTAGACGACAAACTATCATGTGTATGGTGAAACAGATTTAACCATGTTAATCCACGCCTGAAGCTCTATCTGTAGACCGATTTTCATGGAATTCGAAGGGGCCCGACAAAATTCGAATCTGTCGCTGGGGACTCTATTGGCGTCTAGATGTCAAACAATCATATGTAGGGTGATACGGATTTCACTATATTAATTTACGCCTAAAGCTCTATTTGGACACCGATTTTCATGGAATTCGAAGGGGCCCGACACAATTCGAATTGTCGCTGGGGGACTCTATTGGCGTCTAGATGCCAAACAATCATATGTAGGGTGATAGGGATTTCACTGTATTAATTTACGCCTAAATATCTATCTGCACACCAATTTTCATGGAATTCAAAGGGGTCCGACAAAATTCGAATCTGTCGCTGGCGGACTCTATTGGCGTCTAGATGCCAAACTATCATATGTAGGGTAATACAGATTTCACGATATTATTCTACGCCTGATACTCTATCTGGACATTGATTTTCATGGAATTCGCAGGGGTCCGCCAAAATTCGAATCTGTCGCTAGTGGACTCTATTGGCGTCTAGACGTAAACTGTCATATGTAGGGTGGAACGGATTTCACCACGTTCATTAACGCTTAAAACTCTATCTGGACACAGATTTTCATGAAAATCGAAGGGGTCCGCCAAAACTCGAATATGTCGCTGGCGAACTCTATTTTTAGTTTAGACGCAAACTATCATATGTAGGGTGGAACAAATTTCACCATGTTGATTTACATGCTCTTGTCTATCTTTCTCTAGAGTTGTAGATGATTCTGAGGGGTCCGCGAATCTGTCGCTGAATGTGAATGTGAATCTGTCGCTGTCTTCACACACGTCACCTTATCGGGTGCGGTTATACCCCAGATATATAATCTATATTTATGTCTACATTCGTTGCGCAGTTGCTATTCTGATGGGGATGCGGTTATACCCCGACTATATAATCTAGATTAATGTCGACATTCGTCGCGCAGTTGCTATTCTGATGGTAGATATAGGCAACTAAATAAATAATATTTTCCGCTTATGCTATTACAGACTATTGACGTTACCAAGCCAAAAGACAGTTATTTTCCCTTGTCATGAATCATGCAGGTATTTTTCGATTTAATGTAGGTAACGAACTTTTCCACGATTTTGGAGATGACCGGAACTAGTGAAATGGGTCGGTAGTTGGACAGGTTCTCGGAGTCACCTGACTTGAAAACTGGATGGGCGAGGGCATTTTTCCAAACAGGTGGGATTTCTTTTCGAGTGATACTTGCGTTGATGATATGCAAAAGAATGGAGCCGATGACGTTAAAAGCCAGTTTGAAAATACGAATGCAGAAACCATCAGGCCCACTCGCCGATGTGCTGCGCATAGTAAAAACAGTGTGGTGGAGCTGCATGAGTGTGATAGGCATATATGCTGGCTGAAGCCGCAAGCCCCAACTCTGGGCACGCGGACTGGGACATCCGGTGCGTCAACCCGGCTAGCCACCTCGGCAGCCATTCTCGGGCCTACGTTAACAAAGAACTCGTTCAGAGTCTCTATATGTATATATGTATATATGTATATATGTATATATGTATATATGTATATATGTATATATGTATATATGTATATATGTATATATGTATATATGTATATATGTATATATGTATATATGTATATATGTATATATGTATATATGTATATATGTATATATTTATATATGTATATATGTATATATGTATATATGTATATATGTATATATGTATATATGTATATATGTATATATGTATATATGTATATATGTATATATGTTTATATGTATATATGTATTTATATGTATATAGGTATATAGCCATATAGGCATATAGGCATTTAGGCATATAGGCATATAGGCATATAGGCAAATAGGCATATAGGCATATAGGCATATAGGCATATAGGCATATAGGCATATAGGCATATAGGCATATAGGCATATAGCCATATAGGCATATAGGCATGTATGTGTATATGTGTATATGTGTATATGTGTATATGTGTATATGTGTGTGTGTGTGTGTGTGTGTGTGTGTGTGTGTGTGTGTGTGTGTATGTATGTATGTATGTATGTATGTATGTATGTATGTATGTATGTATGTATGTATGTATGTATGTATGTATGTATGTATGTATGTATGTATGTATGTATGTATGTATGTATGTATGTATGTATGTATGTATGTATGTATGTATGTATGTATGTATGTATGTATGTATGTATGTATGTATGTATGTATGTATGTATGTATGTATGTATGTATGTATGTATGTATGTATGTATGTATGTATGTATGTATGTATGTATGTATGTATGTATGTATGTATGTATGTATGTATGTATGTATGTATGTATGTATGTATGTATGTATGTATGTATGTATGTATGTATGTATGTATGTATGTATGTATGTATGTATGTATGTATGTATGTATGTATGTATGTATGTATGTATGTATGTATGTATGTATGTATGTATGTATGTATGTATGTATGTATGTATGTATGTATGTATGTATGTATGTATGTATGTATGTATGTATGTATGTATGTATGTATGTATGTATGTATGTATGTATGTATGTATGTATGTATGTATGTATGTATGTATGTATGTATGTATGTATGTATGTATGTATGTATGTATGTATGTATGTATGTATGTATGTATGTATGTATGTATGTATGTATGTATGTATGTATGTATGTATGTATGTATGTATGTATGTATGTATGTATGTATGTATGTATGTATGTATGTATGTATGTATGTATGTATGTATGTATGTATGTATGTATGTATGTATGTATGTATGTATGTATGTATGTATGTATGTATGTATGTATGTATGTATGTATGTATGTATGTATGTATGTATGTATGTATGTATGTATGTATGTATGTATGTATGTATGTATGTATGTATGTATGTATGTATGTATGTATGTATGTATGTATGTATGTATGTATGTATGTATGTATGTATGTATGTATGTATGTATGTATGTATGTATGTATGTATGTATGTATGTATGTATGTATGTATGTATGTATGTATGTATGTATGTATGTATGTATGTATGTATGTATGTATGTATGTATGTATGTATGTATGTATGTATGTATGTATGTATGTATGTATGTATGTATGTATGTATGTATGTATGTATGTATGTATGTATGTATGTATGTATGTATGTATGTATGTATGTATGTATGTATGTATGTATGTATGTATGTATGTATGTATGTATGTATGTATGTATGTATGTATGTATGTATGTATGTATGTATGTATGTATGTATGTATGTATGTATGTATGTATGTATGTATGTATGTATGTATGTATGTATGTATGTATGTATGTATGTATGTATGTATGTATGTATGTATGTATGTATGTATGTATGTATGTATGTATGTATGTATGTATGTATGTATGTATGTATGTATGTATGTATGTATGTATGTATGTATGTATGTATGTATGTATGTATGTATGTATGTATGTATGTATGTATGTATGTATGTATGTATGTATGTATGTATGTATGTATGTATGTATGTATGTATGTATGTATGTATGTATGTATGTATGTATGTATGTATGTATGTATGTATGTATGTATGTATGTATGTATGTATGTATGTATGTATGTATGTATGTATGTATGTATGTATGTATGTATGTATGTATGTATGTATGTATGTATGTATGTATGTATGTATGTATGTATGTATGTATGTATGTATGTATGTATGTATGTATGTATGTATGTATGTATGTATGTATGTATGTATGTATGTATGTATGTATGTATGTATGTATGTATGTATGTATGTATGTATGTATGTATGTATGTATGTATGTATGTATGTATGTATGTATGTATGTATGTATGTATGTATGTATGTATGTATGTATGTATGTATGTATGTATGTATGTATGTATGTATGTATGTATGTATGTATGTATGTATGTATGTATGTATGTATGTATGTATGTATGTATGTATGTATGTATGTATGTATGTATGTATGTATGTATGTATGTATGTATGTATGTATGTATGTATGTATGTATGTATGTATGTATGTATGTATGTATGTATGTATGTATGTATGTATGTATG
>JAXIVJ010004286.1:0-10000 GCA_036785665.1 Chirona hameri | reverse complement strand
CGCTGCCCACACACTGCATATGGCCATATAGTTTAATGACAATAACTCCAGCCAGCGGGCAATCAGTTACTGGATTTTAATTATAAAAAATGTATAACGGGTAAGACTTCGCTACTCTAGACGCCATTTTTTTTTTAACGTCATTTCACCCCCCCCCCCTAATTTTTTCCTCAAAAACGTTCCTCTTGATTCTTGATTTGTTTTTGTTGCATCATATTCCTGAGCAAATTCTGCTTTAAAAAAAAAATGTATTTTTTTTTACTAAAACAATTTTTCATTTGTTTTAAAATTTTATATTTTTTTAATTTTACACTTGCGTTTGATAGAAGGCCAAGGTGATTCTAGTGATACCTTTTGTTTGTAATTTAAATGCATTTTCGCCAAGTTACACAATGTGCCGAATGACCCAAAATGACCTTTCTGAGGTCCGGGCCAAGGTGTAACGTCATAAAAAAAACTTTTAGAGGAATAAAAAAAAAATGTCAGGATCAAATTTCCATCAGTATCTGTGTAATTTGAGCAATCAAAAAAGTTTTTTTCAACAAAAAAAATCATTTTATACAATTAAACAAAAAAAGCACATGGGAGTGTCCTTCATGCTCTACACGATGGTTACATCAATGTTTTTTAGAGACTGTTTTTCTCTCCTTAAATAACAAAACAATAAAAGAACACAATGATATTTTTTTCTTTTTTCTTTGCTGCATTATTTAGAAGAGGCTTTGGCAATTATAATGATACCTTTTTAATGTATTTATCTTGTATACTGTTGAAAACACCAAAATTTAAAACAGACCAAAATGAGGATTTAAAAACAAATAAAATACAATAAAACGTCTATCAGCTTGTGCGTAATTTGAGCTATCAAAACACTTTTTTCTAAAAAATAATTTCAATTTCAACTCAATATATATGCCTATAACCTACACAAATGCTTTTAGAAAAAATACACAACAATATACATCTATGTTTCTTGTTATGCTCTATATGATGGAAACACTTATTTTTTCCAAGAATGCATTTCCCCCACCTTTTATTCTTTGGATTTGTTGTCAAGTTTTTTTTATAATTGAAAGAAAAAGTATTTGCTTCCACCTAGGGCAAAAATGGGATTTATCAAATCACATTTGTATTCCATATATTCTGCTATGCATGCGAAGAACGCGCATATTTTTTTTTTTTGAAAATGAAACAAATATTTTTGGGATTGACTTTTGATGTTCTACACGATGGGCATACTGTTTCTTTTTTAGGAAATGTATCTCTTAAAGAAAGAAAAAACTGAATATTAAAAATATGACTGATTTTGTTTTTTTATTTGAAGTTTATTTCTTTATAATTGAATCTTGAAGCAAGTGCTTTAACTAAGTGGCAATATCCGATTTTGCACACACAAAAAAACATTTGTATTCCTTATACTCCCTTATGTATGCCAAGACCTCGCAGAAATATTTTTTAGAAAAATGATAGAAAAATATGATAGGGATTGCCTTTTGATGTGCTATACGATGGGCATACTGTTTCTTTTTTAGAAAATGTTTCCCCTTAACCAGCGACTTACTGGGGGGGGGGGGGGGCTATTTTCTGCCATCCCCCCTCCCGTTATTTTGCAATAACTCCTAAACGAACACGAGTATCATCATCAATCTTACAGTACCTTCTCTCACATCAATTCTACACATGTTGGCAAAAGTAAAAATAGGAGGTTATGATAGGTCAACCGGGAATGACGTCAGAGTGCCGTCATGTTCTTCGGTTTTTGTTGCAAAATAATGGTTTGCGGAAAACACTGTCAAAGGTACAATGTTTGAGATAAACTCAATTGTCTTAAATCACGTTACTGATAATAGACCAGGATATCAAACTGCTATCTCGGATTTTTGAGTTTTGTATTAATTCAAAATTTTGAGAAATCCAAATACATTTTTTTTAAAACAAAAATTGTCAACAAAAATTCAGAATTATCCAAAAACCGAACTATGTGTGATCGAGACGTGTTCGGTGAATATGTGTACCAAATTTGAAGTCAATATCTTCAAAAATGACTGACTTATGACCTTTAAATGACAAAAATCGACCACCTCTTACAGCCTTACTATTCATAAAAAATGCATTTCCGTTTTTGCTTTTTAATTATATTTATATAGAACAAAAAAAAATTATAAGGTCATTTTTAGCGTTCTACACGAAAAACAGCCCCATAAACATGTGTTACAACGCCTAATGACCATAATCTGCAGTTTGACCTCATGACCTCGGATGACCTTGACCTGCCCCAAGGTCATTAACAGCTTAGAAAGGTACTTATAAGTGTCAGACACACGAATCATACCGATGTATCGACTGCTTATGCGTTTAATATTTCTCAATTTTGCGCGACAATTCCATCCATCGAAACCTTTTGACACGGTCAAACATTTTGTACTTGACCTGACCTGTGACGTCATCGGTGACCCTGAGGTCAACAATATTATGTTTCCCTCGATAAATTTCCCAGGGCTATCGATTGCCGTTTAAATGCGTACCATCGGTCCAGTGGTTCCGGAGATCCGAGGGGGGGGGGGGCAAAAAATAGCCCCCTCCCAGTAACTCGCGTTATGAAATATACCACAGTAACTCGCGGGTTAAAGAAAACAAAAAACTAAATAATATAAATATGACTGGTTCGGTTTTTTAATTAAACTTTTTCCTTTATAATTGAAACATGAAGTGAATGCTTTCACAAAGTGGCAAAATTTGATTTAAAAAAAATGCTCCTTTTACTCCCTTATGTATGCCAAGAACTCGCAGTAATAATTTTTTGAAAAATTATAACAAAATATGATAGGGATTGCCTTTTGATGTACAATACGATGTTCATACTGTTTCTTTTTTAGAAAAAATATATTTCCCCTTAAAGAAAACAAAAACTTAATATTAAAAATATGACTTATTTAATTTTTATTTCAAGCTTTTTTCCTTTATAAGTGAGATTTGAAGCAATTGCTTTCACTAAGTGGTAAAATATGATTTTTAAAAAAATATTTTTCTTCCTTATACTCCCTTATGTATGCAAAGACCACGCAGTATTTTCTTTTTTTAATCATACAAATTTATGATAGGAATTGCCTTTTGATGTGCTATATGATGGGCATACTGTTTCGTTTTTAGACAAATTATTTCCCCTTAAAGAAAACAAAAAACTTAGTATTAAAAATATGACTTATTTAATTTATATTAAAAAAAAAAATCCTCTATAAGTGAAACTTGAAGCAAGTGCTTTCACAAAGTGGCAACATCCGATTTTTCACACACAAAAAAAATATCCTTATACTCCCTTATGTATGCCAAGAACTCGCAGAAATAATTTTTTGAAAAATTATGAAAAATATGATAGGGATTGCTTTTTGATGTGCTATACGATGTTCATACTGCTTATTTTTTAGAAAAATTATTTCCCCTTAAAGAAAACAATAAACTTATTATTAAAAATATGACTTATTTAACTTATACTTCAAGTTTTTGCCTCTATAAGTGAAACTTGAAGCAACTGCTTTCACAAAGTGGAAACATCCGATTTTTCACACAAAAAAAGATTCCTTATACTGTATGCCAAAAACTCGCAATAATATTTTTTTGAAAAATGATATAAAAATATGATAGGGATTGCCGTTTCATGTGCTTTACGATGGGCATACTGTTTCTTTTTTAGAAAAATGATTTCCCCTTAAAGAAAACAAGAAACTTAATATTAAAAGTATGACTTATTTAATTTATATTTCAAGTTTCTTTCCTCTACAAGTGAAACTAGAAGCAAGTGCCTCCACAAAGTGGCAAGATCCGATTTATAAAACAATTTGTTTTCTTCTTTATACTCCCTTATGTATGCCAAGAACTCGCAGTAATAATTTTTTGAAAAATGATAGAAAAAGATGATAGGGATTGCCTTTTGATGTGTTATACGATGGGCATACTGTTTCTTTTTTAGACAAATGATTTCCCCTTTAAGAAAACAAGAAACTTAATATTAAAAATATGACTTATTTAATTTATATTTCAAGTTTTTGTCCTCTATAAGTGCAACTGGAAGCAAGTGCTTTCACAAAGTGGCAACATCCTATTTTTAAAAAAAAACATTTTGCTTCCTTATACTCGCTTATGTATGCCAAGAACTTGCAATAATATATTATTGAAATCAAAACAAAAAGATCATAGGGATGGTCTTTTGATGCAATACACGATGGGTGTACTGTTTTTTTTAATGATTTCCCCTTAAAGAAAAAATATTACTTATTTTATTTTTTATTTCAAGTTGTTTTGTTTACGATTGAAACATAAATAGAGTGCTTTCAGATAGTGGCAAAATCCGATTTTCACAAACATTTTGCTTATTTATACTCTCTTATGTATGCCATGAACTCGCAGTATTATAAAAATAAAAAATAAATCGTCATCGGGATGGCCTACACGATGTGCTACACGATGGGCATACTGTTTTTTTTTAAAGAAATGAAATATAGAACTTGAAAAAGTGATTTGTTCAGTATTTCTACTTTTGATAGGTCAAAAATTCATCTGAGCGGAAATTTGAAAATACCAGTTGATAGCCTGTTACATTGCCTATCCAAAACTGTCTTTGGATTTTACCAATTCTGATTCTAAGTATTTGTTTTATACATTTTAGGAAAACATTGAGTGCCACCTAGCGGCAAAAATCTGTTTTTTAGACAGTTTTCTTTCTTTTACTTTCATTAGTATAGTGGCATATACATGTTGCCCTTAAAGGCCTATTAACCCGCGAGTTACTGGGGTATATTTCATAACGCGACTTACTGGGGGGGGGGGGGGGGGGGGCTATTTTTTTGCCCCCCCCCCCCCTCTGATCTCCGGAACTACTGGACCGAATGTAAAAATTCAAACGGCATTCGATAGCCCTGGGAAATTTATCAAGGGAAACATAATATTGTTGACCTCGGGGTCACCGGTGACGTCACAGGTCAGGTCAAGTACAAAATGTTTGACCGCGTCAAAGGTCCTCTATGGATGGAATTGTCGCGAAAAATTGCGATATTAAACGCATAAGCCGTTGATAAATCGGTATGATTCGTGTGTCTGACACTTCTAAGTACCTTTCTAAGCTGTTTATGACCTTGGGTCAGGTCAAGGTCATCCGAGGTCACGAGGTCAAACTGGAGATTACGGTCATTAGGCGTTGTAACACATGTTTATGGGTTTGTTTTTCGTCTAGAACGCGAAAAATGACCTTAGAACATTGTTTGTTCCATATAAATAGAAGTAAAAAGCAAAATGGAAATGCATTTTTTGTCATAGTAATGCTGTGAGAAGTGGTCGATTTTTGTCATTCAAAGGTCATAACTCGGTCATTTTTACAGATATCGACTTCAAATTTGGTACACATATTCACCGAATACGTCTCGATCACATATATTCCTTTTTTTTGATAATTCTGATTTTACTTGCAAATTTTGTTTTAAAAAAAAATGTCTTTGGATTTCTAAAAATTTTGAATTAAAAAAAACTCAAAAATCCGAGATAGCAGTTTGATATCCCGGTCTATTATCAGTAATTTGATTTAATACAATTTAGTTTATCTTAAATATCGTACCTTTGACAGCGTTTTCCGCAAACCATTAATTTTGCAACAAAAACCGAAGAACATGACGTCACTGACGTCATTCCCGGTTGATCTTCATAGCCTTATATTTTTAATTTTGCCAACATGTGTATAATTGATGTAAGAGAAGTTACTGCAAGTTTAGTGACGATACGGGTGTTCGTTTAGGAGTTATTGCAAAATAATGGGAGGGGGGGGGGGGCAAAAAATAGCTCCCCCCCCCCCCCCCAGTAACTCGCGGGTTAAAAGCCTAAAAAGACTGATAGAGTCCGAACTTTGTTCCGTAGTCAGGCTTAAAGGAAACAGTTCACCTTGGAATTTTTTTTACCAAACACGATTTGATTATATTTTTAATACAATTTATTTTATGTTGTCAAAAATGGCCTTATATCGCGCCGATTCAGGACATAAGGTCGTAAATTTGTATTGTTTATCAAAACTATATGCATACTCTCTGAGTCAGAGTCCGTCTCTCCATACTCTCTGAGTCGTGACGTCACGTCACGCGAATGTAAAAAATGGTTCAGCCAATCAGATTCGAAAGTAGTCGCGTAAGGATAGACTCGCATTGGAGATGTGCCAACCGGCGCCGGAGTTCGCTTGCTAGCACTAGTTGCAAGCTGATTGGCTGATGGTATAGCCTCTGCCCGGCTAAAACCAGTACAACATTCTTTCGCCAGTACCGCATTCCTTCGCCAAAAAAAACAAAATTTTCGGCTGGGAAGTCTTTTCAGTCAAGAAAACTTGCAGATAGGGGTTTCCCAACACGGGCTACAAAACTGCTATCTCAGTTTAAAACTAATGCTGAAGGCGAACTATTTCCTTTAAAGGGTCTATTGCATGGTGGCTATATACTGGTAGATGGGAATGCCTCTAACTTTAAAAAAAAATAGATAGAACCCAACCGATTTCAGTCTTGGATAGCCAATTTATGTACCTAAGACATGTAATGTACTTATTTGTTAATTTCTTAACTTTAAGTACAATTAAAATGTGCGTAAGAACGCTTTTCAGTTAAAAACTAAATTTATAGAGCCAAACCGTTACTATTTTTAGATAGATATGGTGCAGGACTTTCATATAAAGACAGGCGTAGGAGCAGGGGGCAGGGGGGGCAGTCCCCCCCCCCAACATTTTGGATTTTAACATTACGCCTATGGGCGTTGTATGGAAAGAATCGACTGCAGAATGCCTCCTGCCACCCCCCCCCCTCCCCCAACTTGAACATAGTTCCTACGCCCCTGTATGAAGAAACCAATAATTTAAAACATACTTAACTTCAAGCACAAAATTTGACAAAGTGATTTTTTTCCTCAGTATTTCTTTTTTTATAGGTGAAAATTTCTTTTTAGCGGAAATTTGAAAACATCAGTTGATAACCTGTTACATTGCCTATCCAAAACTGTTTTTCGATTTTCAACTTTGATTTTAAATATTTGTTTTTATAAATTTTAGGAAAACATTGAGTGCTGCCACCTAGCGGCAAAACTATGATATTTTTGGACAGTTTTCTTTCTTATACTTTAATTAGTATAGTGGCATATACATGTTGTCCTTAATGGCCTATTAAAAGCCTCAAAAGGCCGATAGAGTCCGAACTTCCTTCCGTAGTCAGGCTTAAAGGGTCTATGGCATGGTGGCTATATAGGTGGTAGGTGGGAATGCCTCTAACTTAAAAACAAAAAATAAATAGAACCAAACCGATTTCAGTCTTGGATAGCATTGGATGTATCTAAGACATTTGATGTACTTAATTTGTAATTCAAATGGTGGGGCCACTGCCCCACCAACTTCGTGTTTTGCCCCACCAACTTTTGTCCGTTTTGAAGGTTTCCAAGCGTTAAAATGGAATTGTTCACATCAACCAACCAAAAGAACCAACCAATATGGCATTTTGCCCCTCCAACTTCCAACAGAAAGCTCCACCCATGCTTGAAGCCAGCGGATAAATGGTGCAAATTAACATCGTGCAACGCAGTGTAGAAGTGTTTCTATTACTTCAGCAGCACATCGTTTGTGTTTGGCCCTGCACAATCCGGCCGGGCGGCCACTGTCTACTGTCTACCCTGCCCTGTCCGGCGCCGCGGCTCACCACTGAGGCGCCGCAGACCGGACGGAGCTTTGTTACCTACTGGCCCGCCCAGCGAGCTCCACCAGCGCTGCCACACACAGCCTCAGCCACACACAGGAGCTGTGGGGCGACCGTGGCGCGGCTTCCGGCCGGCTGGCGGCTGGCGGTCGACCTTGCTCCATGACTCACCCCGCCCCTCCCGCCGGAGGCCAGGCGCGGCAGACCGCGCCGGAAGCCAGCGTCCGGTCAGCGCCTCGCACTGGCCGCGCCAGTGTCGCCTCGGATAGTGTGCCGGTGACATACTCTACCCTGCGGCTGAAGGGGTCGCTAGAGCCGCTCAGGCCAGCCCAGAGATCAATAGCTGGAGGGTGTCTGACCGCTGAGAGTCTGCAGGAGACTCCTGAGGTGGAGTGCAGCGACGCTCGGACGATGACCCCAGAAGTTCAACAACTGCGGCCCTCATCGACAAGGCACCACGTCGGAAACTAAACGGCATTGTGTATAGGCTGCGCTTCTTAAACGTACCGCTTAAAGGGACTATCCCACCTTAACATTTGATTTGAGTTGAGATAGCCATTTGTATGGCTAGGCATTGAAATTAAGTATGGTAGCAGTTAAAACAACCACAATGATCTAATCAAAAAGATATTCGAGTTTGATTTTGACATCTGTAACAAATAAGCCCCATGTGTATTTGAATAGGGACTCTAAACCGACAGCGTCGTCTCTTTACCCAACTGGTAATGATAGTCGACTTGTTTTAAGGTCAGCCTTGGAATATTTTCGTCTTTCATTGCTCGATCACCGGGTGGTTCGCAATCTAAGCCAATCTAGACACCGAGTGGTTAGCTTTTTCTGCGCAATAGATGTCGACAAAAAAATTGTGCCTTATATTTGGCAGCACAAAGGATTTCCCTGTTATTAAACAAAATATATGACGTCACCAACCCAACTTTTCGCTTAAAACTAAAAGTTGAATATCTTCCAAGATAAAAATTTTCGGAAAAAAAAGTTCACGAACATGTTCAGCTGACCTCGCCTGACATGAATACATACAATTAAGTGTGATTCGACAACTTTCACAAAGGTGGGACAGTCCCTTTAAAGGGAATGTTTCACCTTTCTGAAAGTTGTCAAATATATGCTGGTTGTAGTCGAAAATATGAAGTAAGTGCTGCTGAAAACGATGGTGATATTTTTCTCTCTCGAAAAGTCACTTAACTTTATACAAATTAAGTTTGTTTAAATTTGGGATGATGACGTCATTATTGAGATAAAGACCGCGCTGAATGGCTGACAAAGTGGGATTGGCGGAAAAGTGGCTGTCAGCCAATTAGCGGCGGCACTAGCCTAGACCCCATTTGCAAACTATAAATTAAATTGCTTAAAAACGGCAAAGTTTTGGGGGAAATGACCTTAGTATTTTCGACATTTCAATAACGGCCAAAGATAATGGTTATCTCAGTTCAAAACCAATACAAAGGTGAACCATTCCCTTTAAATGGAGTGTGCCTACTCACATCGCTTATTTTGGGGTTATTGACAATGGTTTATAGAACATAGTTTTCTGAGTCGAACCATAGGCCTGGTCAGCATCTAATAATATTATTGGCTTAAGTGACGTCACACCTTCGGTGACGTCATGCAACTTTTGAAGACGTCATAGATAGGCCAAATATTCTTTGGACAATTTCATTTGCAATGAAGAAGTGGCCTATAAAAGATTGCAGCAGCCTTTCTATAAGCTTTCTGATTTATGGTTGCTTTATTGTACCTATCTTGTAATCCCGTTGTGACGCCTGAAATACGTGCCTTTGAATTGTTTATGATAATTGATTTATATGATGTGAACGGGATGGAAGGCAAGCGAAGAGGGATTCCTCAATTATTTGAAGTTTGATTTAATCAACAATGCTTTCATGGAAAACCAAGAAAGTAGCGATGGTGACGTTGTCATGAATCACGTCAACAAAGACCGTGATCTTAAGCCGATGAGGTGAGTTGCTTCATCTTCATCTTCTAAAAATCCACCAGTTTCTGCGATATGTGCCCGCTTATTTTGTCGCCAGCGCCAATATCGTCGAAATTGTAGGCATTCCGAAATCATCATCCATAATTTTTGGCTTAGACATTCTGAGGAGCATGACGGAGATGACGGCATATCATCTCCGTCATCATTAGGACTTCGTCATCATTAGGATTATCGTCATTAGGACTTATCTCCAGAATCTCCAAATATCTTGGCACTATGGAAGAGCTAAGAACTAAAATGAAGAACTCAAATGGGCACTAAGGCGCAAGAAGAAACGAAAAAA